>VDFB02031361.1:0-12302 GCA_007258455.2 Sequoia sempervirens | reverse complement strand
TCTAGAGGAGGGTATAACAGAGGTAGAGGTTCTCAAGGAGGATCCACTAGAGGAAGAGGAGCAGGTAGGAGCAATTCATACTTTGCAAACATGAAATGCTACCATTGTGGACAAGTAGGACATCTAGCTTATAGGTGCCTGGAGAAAGCATCTTCATCAAGAAATGAGAAGAGAGTGGCTTATGCACAAGAGGAAACCATGAGTCCTAAGTCACCTAAGGTCAGTCACATTGGATCTGAGATGGGAGAGAATCTGATGTTTAGAAGAGTGTTAATCAGACAACCGGTCAAGGAATAACCAAAACAAAGAAGAGCTCTATTTAGAGTGAAGTGCAAGATACTTGGTAAAGTATGCAAGGTCATTGTAGATTCAGGTTCAACAAACAATATCATCTCAGAAGAAGCAGTAATGAAACTGAAAATGAAAAAAGTACCCCACACCAACCCCTACAAGGTAACATGGCTCAACAAAGGGCAAAGTGTTCTAGTGAATGAGCAAGTAACGGTGGAGTGAATGAGCAAGTAACGGTGGAGTTTTCCATTGGAGGGTATAAGGATAAGTTAGTTTGTGATGTTTTACCCATGGATGCATGCCATCTACTATTGGGTAGACCATGGCAATATGACAAAAGTGCCATGTATGATGGGAAAGAGAATAGCATTTCCTTCGAGAAGGATGGGAAGACTTTCAAGTTGCAGTCACTGTCAAAAGAAGAAGAGGGACAGTCAAAGACACCAAGTGTCATGTTGAGTAGTGGGAAGGAGTTCCTTAACAACCTACATCAAGGGGGTGAAGGATATGTGGTTATGTTACAACCTAAAGAAGAAGACAAGGCTGAAAAGACAGTCATACTCGGAGCAGTCCTAAAGTTGTTGGATCAGTTCAAGGACATTGTAAGTGATGGTGCACCTGAAACTCTACCACCAAAGAGAGCCATAAGTCATCAAATTGACTTCATACCTGGAGCCTCATTTCCTAACAAAGCAGCTTATAAGCTTACACCGGATCATAATCTAGAGGTAGCTAGGCAAGGAGTTGTTGGATCATGATTGATTCAAAAAGAGCACGTTCACAAAGCACTTCTGGTCTTAGCAAACTTCAAGAAGGGAGGTAAATGAGGTTATGCATTGATTCTAGAGCAATAAATAGATCACCATAGGGTTCCCATTCTAGAATTGAAGATCTAATGGATTGTCTTGGAGGAGCCTCAATACTACACAAAGTTGATTCAAAGAGGGATACCATCGATCGTGAATTAAGGATGGTGATGAGGGAAGACAGCATTTAAGACAAAAGGATGGGTTATATGAATGGAGAGTGATGCCATTTGGTCTCTCCACTTAGCACATTCATGAGGCTCATGAATGAAGTGTATAAAGAATTTACAGGGATATTTGTGGTAGTGTATCTTGATGACATCCTCATATTCAACAAGACAACAAAAGAGCATTTAAAACATGTGGAGTTGGTTCTTAGAAGGTTGCAAGAGGAGAAATTGGAAATAAATCTAGAGAAGTGTGAGTTCTTTAAGCAAGAGCTTGTATATTTGGGTTTTGTAGTGTCCAAAGGATCATTGAAGATGGATCCAAGTTAGGTGGAAGCTATCCTAAATTGGCCTACACCAACCACAGGGACTGAGGTAAGAAGTTTCCATGGACTGGCTCAGTTTTAAAGAAAATTCATAAGGAACTTTAGTGGTATATGTGCACCAGTCCTAGATACAATCAAGGGTGGTTTAAAAACTAAGTTTGTGTGGACTCAAGAAGCTGAGAAAGGGTTTGAGAAACTGAAACAAGAGGTGGCAACTCAACCAATTCTCTTATTACCTAGTTTTGACAAATTGTTCATTGTTGAATGTGATGCAAGTGGAGTGGCAGTAGGAGGAGTGCTAAGTCAAGAGGGCAGGCCTAAAGCCTTCTTTAGTGAGAAGCTCAATTAAGCAAAGAAGAGGTATTCAACTTATGACTTAGAACTTTATGCTTTGGTTCAGTCACTTAGGAAGTTGAGGCATTACCTTCTACCCAAGGAATTTGTAGTCTTTACCGACAATCATGCACTTAGCTATATGAATACCCAAGAGAAGTTGAGCAATAGACACTTGAAGTGGATGGAATACATCCAAGCTTTTACTTTCACCATCAAGCACAAGAAGGGACAGCTAAACAAAGTAGCAGATGCATTGAGCAGGAGGTTGTTGACAGTGCAGGAGATACAAGTGAAGAGCATAGGGATTGACAGGTTCAAAGATCTCTATGGGGAAGATGAAGACTTTTCAGAGATCTATAAGGTATGTTCTAACTTTGAGAACCATTTCCATAGCCAATACTTAGAGTATACATTGCAAAATGGGTTATTGTTTAAAGGAAATCAATTATGTGTTCCAAGAGGGTCAATGAGGGAAAATCTCATTCAGGAAAAGCATAATGGAAGTCTTAGTGGACATTTTGGCATCAACAAGACTTTAGAACTAGTGCAAAGATTCTATTACTGGCCTAAGTTGGCACGAGATGTTAGAAAGTATGTGGAACAATGTGTTGTGTGTATGAAAGCTAAGGGAGGAGCTAGTAATGCTGGTGTATATCAACCCCTACCCATTCCTAATAGACCATGGGAGTGTGTAAGCATGGATTTTGTGGTAGGCCTTCCTAAGACCAAGACTGGTTTTGACAGTGTCTATGTAGTAGTGGACAGATTTAGCAAAATGAGTCATTTTATCCCTTGCAAAACTACTCATGATGCTAGTTACATAGCTCATCTTTTCTTCAAGGAAGTTGTAAGAATCCATGGATTGCCTTTGAGCATTGTTTCAGACAGGGATGTGAAGTTCATGAGTCACTTTTGGAAGACTCTATGGAGTAGATTGGGTACCAACCTGTCATTTGGATCAGCTTACCATCCTCAGACCGATGGTCAAACAGAGGTGGTTAACAGGGTGCTAGGTAACCTTCTAAGGTGCCTAACTAAGGAGTATGGATAGACATGGGATATGGTTATCTCACAAGCTGAGTATGCTTACAATGATAGTGTGAACTGGACCACAGGGAAGAGTCCTTTTGAAGTTGTGTATGGGATGCACCCAAGAGGCATATGTGAGCTCAGATATCTTGGAGCTATGGAACAAAGAAGTGGACATGCAGAGGACTTCACTCAGACCATGAAAGAGATTTAGGAGCAAGTGAAGAAGACAGTCACCGAGGCTACACACAAGCTGAAGGAGAAGGTAGATTTGTCAAGGAAGGATGTGCAATTTGCAGTAGGAGATTATGTCATGGTTCACCTCAACAAATCCAGGTTGCAGAAGGGTACATCAACCAAATTGCAGATGAAAAGAGTGGGACCATGCAAAGTGTTAGCCAAGTATGGGAAAAATGCATACAAGGTGGAGTTACCAGCAGCTCTAGAGATTTCACCAGTGTTCAACGTTGCTGATTTGATCAGATATAAGGGAACAGTCAGTAACTCAGATCAGGAAAGTAGGGAGATCTTCAAGGATGTAAGCAACATAGCCTTACCTACTCCAGACAAGCTACAAGTAGAGAGAATCCTGGAGTCAAGAGTGAAGAAATCTACAAGGCACAAGGTGTATATGGAGCATCTTGTCAAATGGAAGAACAAACATGAATCTGAGGCTACTTGGGTAGATGAAGCTGAGTTCAAGAAGCAGGGCATTGATGAATCACTGCTCTCTCCTCACATTCTTTAGTGTTTGTGCAGGGAGGGGGAGAATGGTGCAGGAGCACCTGGGAAACACTAGGTTTTCAAGAAGTCTAGAATGAAGTTTTATTTTGTTGTGTTATTTTGAGGTCATGTTGACCATTTAGTTAGCATTTGAGGTTTATGAATAAGTCTTGATCTGTTGTGATCAGTAGAATAGGAAGTGAAGAGGATGGATGGGTTTAGGAACTAAACTTGCTTAGGTTACTAACAATTGGCAAGAATTGGAAAACACAGTGGGTTTTACAACTCTTACTTTTAGGTCTTGAATAAGTCCGACCAAGGAAGATAACTGATTGAGGGACCTTATTTAAGGTGAGCCTCGACCTGAGAGTGGGGTTGGAAGTCTTGTTATTGTGTAAACACTTAGTGGATTGAAAGAAAACAGCGCTTTTGTGTATCATTTTCTGATTTCTGTCTGAAAGTAGGGTTTAAATGGATTGAATCTGTTACTGTTTTGCATGTAGGATGTAGTGTTGGTAGAATACAAGTTGTGTGTGCCATTTTCTAGTCTTTTTGATTCGTTTCCATTCATAGTTTGTAAATAGTTCACCTTTACTCTGTTGCTGGTCTGAACCAGACAGTTTTGAAGAGATGGAGCTCTAGACCGTGTTTCCCCTGTACCTGTTGTATGGGTTCTTGGAAACAGAGGCTAGGCTCCATGTTTGTACATAAGGTAGAGTTAGGATTCCTTAGGAGTCAGGAATCCATGGCAAGAGACTGTTCCTAGGCAAGCTTGGCAGTGCCCGGTTAGGACAGTCAAAGAGTGCAGAGCACTAAGGTTGCAGGGGTGCCAATCTCCTGGTGAACCACGGTGTGGAGAGGATGTGGATTGCCTTGCAGAGGCTTGGTAACAAGGAGGCTTAACACAGACCGAGAAGTGGCAAACAAACTGACTGATCACAAGGAGGTCAGAAACTGGCTTAAAACAAGCCTAAATTTGCTAAGTTAAGGGTTGGAGCAGTGTACGGATAGTGGAGGCTCCAAACCCCAAAAATCTTCAAGGTGTGGGCAAGGGTACCACGAATCCCAAGAAAAGATTTGGGTTCATTTGGAGAATCTGGGCACACTCTCCATTTTTCTCGGGTTAGGAGGCTTAATTGGGGCTCTAGGGCTTGTAGCCTTTTCTAACCCTAGGAGAGGGTTTGGTGGAAGCGATGGAGAATTGGAGTCTTGTGATTGATCAAGAACCCTAATAAGTTGCTATGAAGCTTTTTACTACGTCTCTACACCCCTGCAAGAACCTAACTGGATGTTGGGAGTAATTGGCCTTTAGGGAAGAGTAAGGGTCAAGGGTGAGATAGTGGCAAGGCACCAAGATTGGCTTGGTAGAATGGAAGAGTGATGATAGTAGGGTTGACCAGTAGGACCAGGGGTACCTATACCTGAGATAGGACTTAAAGGTCAAGGTGGAAGAGTCACCTGGAGTTCTTGAGAACAAGGACCTAGAGCATGGGACAGTGAGTGTTCCAACCAACCCTACCCTATTAGTGGGGCTCCATGACCACGTGTCCGCTGTGCTCGTGGTTTCTATGCCTTCACCTCCGAGGTTGGTGGGACGCAAACCTCACCCTTAACACCCTGGGTACCCGCCCTAACTACTAGGCCGGTCTTTTGGTGTAGTGGTTGGGCCTTTGTGGTATTAGAGCCAAGGTCTCAATGTCGATTTAATAAGGCTAGGATAAAATTGTATTAATTATTTAAATAGTAAAAACAGTCTTCCTTTGTCTTAAAAGACCTTTCTTATTATTTAATTAATTAATTATATGATATGACTTTATTTTGACATTAATAAAGACTATATTCTTAATAAAGTTATTAATTTAAACAATTCAGTTGAATCAACTGAAAGGGGATGGCGGAAATATAATGGGCTTTGGCAGACATAATGATATCACAAAAAAATTGAATGGTTTTTGAATGCTTGGTAGTGGAGAATCTGAGAACGGAAACTCTCAGAGGATGAATGTCATGCTTGGATGAAAACCCAGCGTGACAAGTTTGCATAAGTTTTACAGTTGTTCCTTTATGGCAGATTGATTTGATATTTATCTTGCTCTATTGTGATCAGAATCGAAAGTCAGATTTTTATATATTCCATTTGATATTCTCTTGTTCTAGTTTTGTGGTGCAACTGGTTTGATTGTTATCGGTTTCTTATTTGGATATTTTGTGTCCTTGCTCTATTGCTGGACTATATACAAGAGCGATTATTTTCATTAATCCTGGTCGGTAGGTCTACTTTGAAATATACAATTGCATAACAGTAAGTTTGAAATCGTGATCATTTGAGGTGATTGGAAGTCATCTATTTGGGATGATTAATATATATGCTATCTTTTCATACCGCTGTCTATTCCCAGATTGGTGTGATTTATATTGAGCCAAATAGTATTGCTGGTTTATATCTATCCGGGCATTATCAAAGGGTGGAAATCTATATGTAACTGAATGCTATCGGAATTTTAAATAGAGATCTTAATACAATATAAGGAAAGAGTCCTTGTATTAGCGCCACACATTTCTAAGAAGCCGTGACAATGTATTAAGGTGTCGTGAACTTTTGAGGAGCCGCAGACAACAGGTTTGGAGTGCCAACACTTATCGGGAATCATATTTTATGTCATTGCTCAGGCTCAGATAAATTGGGAGATGGAGGCAAATTCATATCAATTAACTCAGATAAGACAATCTCCACATGAGACAACACGGGGTTATACCATCGCCTAGTCACAAGATCGTGAGCATGAGGACTACCGTTGTTTGTATTGAGTGGTCGAGGGATTGAAAGGCACAACTGGTCAAAGGAGATGCTTAGATGGTAATGTGGAGACTAATACAATATTTTCTTCCCTTCAATAGCCGCGGGACTTTCTAGAGGGACACGCTAGAGTTTGAAAATCTGCAGCGACGTGGCACTGAGGTCTTTTGTCATATGCGTCTCCTATAATACTCATTGGCTATTATTTGATAGTCATCGGGTCCTATATTATTTGAAACTCATCGGCTATTATTTGATAGTCATCGGGTCCTGGTTGACTGTCTGCTCCAAAATCACTGATAGTCATCGACTATTATGCGACCTATTTGATTTCAGAGTTCATAGGAGTCAAACACTTGAAGACTTGTTGATAGTCCGTGGTGAAGTAAAAGGTCAGGATTATACTCTTCTCATATTCTGTTATCAGCATTGTGTTGCACAGGAAAAGACTTATTCATTGAACCAATACTGAGTGAAAGATTCTAAAATAATTATCAGAATTATATTACTGTTGTCATAATGAATTCAGTATGAGCAAGTTTTGCAAAATAGTTGAAAAGATGATATCTATTGCAAGTTGCCTTACATATGGAAGTATAGAAGATTTCAATCACTCTGCATATACAAAGGATAAAGCATTTCAAACCAGAACATCAAATTAGTTTGACAAATAACATTGTCAAACTTGGGTATTCATCATAATCTTGGTCCATGGGGGTCAGGGTTATTACTGTATAACTGGAGATGGACAGATAAAAACCATATTTTTGGGAGAAAGAAAAGGGTAAAAATCAACAGTATTTCAGTTACCTTGTATTTTTGATCGGAGTGGAGCATCTGTAGTTAGAAGAAAAATGGATTTTTTTTGAGTTCTGGGACAAACTAGTTGTTTAGGAGTTTTTCAGTTGGCAATTGAAATAAGGCTCATTTACAACAGAGACTTTTCAAGCACAAAGTGGGAAAAAGTCTTAGTTTGCCCTATTTTGGGGAAACTGGGACTTATTACAGGAAAGTAGTTTCTTTCTATGGATGGGAGGGATTTTGATTCAAAAGAGCATAATTGGAAGGATTGTTTTCTACCCTGAGGGTTTAGTATTGTTACACGCAGACTGCTAGTGGTACAGCTCCATAAGGCTGATGGTATTAAAGCAGAGTATGTTGAGTTTATAGTATTTCACATATTCCAAATAAGTGGTTTACCTGTGTTATTCTGTTTACTGTATTTGACAGGAGAGTAAAATAATGCCACAAGCTCTTAATGCCTCTTTTAATATGTTATTTAAAATCTTTATTAGTTTGCAAAGACAAATAGGAATGAGGATTTACTATCTGTTGTATACCTTCCATTGTGCAATGTTCAGATGATAGTTTTCAGCATAATGGTTCTTGTTTGTATGCTAGTCGGAAATTTGGAATGAAATTACTAGTCTGAAATTACCCTATGGAATTACTATTTTGCAATTATCTAAGTGGGATTTTATGTATTGTGTATTGTTTTTCATTTGAATCTTGCTAAGTGATAAGTTTGATTTGTATTGAGAGAGGGTTCTTACATTGCAAGGGTTAGGTGGTCGTTAATTGGAATCCCTTCCTTGATTGCAACAATATGGTACGTAGCGAGGTTACAGCTCTAGGAGAAACCCAATTGAAGAATTGTTGGGGAGATTGGACGATTTGGAGGCTAGACTTCCACATGACGAATTTGAGGATGAAGCAAAGGTACAAAGAGCTCCAATTGAGGCTTAAGATCCCATGGAGATATTAATTCAAGCTACAAACCAAGCAAGGGGCAAATGTCAAGCCAGATGTATCAAGCTTTGTGGGGAATTAAACTTGGACTTCTTTGTGGATTGGGTGAAGGAGTTTGAGAGCTAATTTGACATGGAAAACTTGGGGGAAGATGGTCCAAGGAGGGTCAAGTTTGTAGTCACCAAAATGAAGCTGGATGCTGCCTTATGGTGGGACAACCTTCAACAATCACAAAGAAGGCAAGGCAAGGAGAAGGTAAGGTTATGATCTAAAATGTTAAAGCATCTAAAGGCAAAGATTTTGCTTTCAAACCCCCACCAAAAGTTCTTCAAACAATTTCAAAATCTGAGACAAGAGTTGTTTGTGCAATAGAACATTGAAATTTTTTTATGCTTACAAATCACAACAGATATACAAGAAGAAGAGAAAGCAACTTCTAGGTATCTCAATGGACTAAGATTTCAGCTCTAGGATGAACAAATTCTAATTAAAGACGGTATTGTGGATGATGCACATCAATATGCCTTAAAGCTAAAGAGAATCTGTCTAGAAAATAACAAAGTATATAAAGAAGTAGAGGAAGATTTAATAGAGTTGAAAATATGCAAGACATTGGAAGGAATCAAATTGCAAGGTGCTGAATCTACTACTTGACAAGACCAAAACAACCATCTAGAGGAGGAACATATCCATCAAGAGAAGAAACTGTAGTAGAGGAAGAGTTAATCATTTGGTGACACATGTTTCAGATGTGGCTAAGTTGGTCATAGGTGTTGGCGTAACAACTAGCACCTCTGGAGTAAGAGTTGGTACGAACAGCTATGCAGACTACGCAATGAGTGCTCTTCAAATTAGGAGGGGAAGCTCCCTCGTTGTGCTTTACAAAAGTACTTGCAAATGGAAATAAACTAAACTATATCCTGTCTTTTTGTTTCAGCTGTAGAGGTACAAGGCTTTCTCGAAAACTATATACGTTGCAGCTGAGTATTTTCTGGTTTTGCAGATCTACTAACTACAACTAAACTTAATTACTTAAATTCTATCCAGTCTCCTCAAGAAAACAGAGCATGAGGAAACGGAGCAAGGTTTGACTATCAGACGATAAACGAGTATAGATTCTCAACTTGAAGGCAAGGTGGCGCATCTATCAGCTCAATCTAGACAAGTTTATTGGCAACAACATCACA
The DNA here is from genome assembly GCA_007258455.2 of Sequoia sempervirens. Taxonomy (NCBI): domain Eukaryota; kingdom Viridiplantae; phylum Streptophyta; class Pinopsida; order Cupressales; family Cupressaceae; genus Sequoia; species Sequoia sempervirens. Next base: position 2,891 of record VDFB02031361.1, on the reverse strand, counting down.
CGATAAACTGAATACGGATTCTCTACTTGAAGGCAAGGTGGCGCATCTATCAGCTCAATCCGAACAAGTCTATTGTTCACAACAACGCACGATAACCAAGCTCAGATTCTCTACTTGAAGGCAAGGTGTCGCATCTATCATCACAATCTGAACAAGTTTATTAAGCACAAAACAGATTTATCTAAACTATGGAAAGAATTCACCATTACAATCGCATGAAACCCTATGTGGCATAACAATTGATCATAATAGTAAAGACGCATTAACAAATACCAAAAGAGCAATATTGAGGGCAAGGTAGGCGCAGCATATATTTCTCTCTCAAGCAAAAGTTAATTACAAATGAGCAAAAGCTCTTATTTATATACATTAGAGGTGTAGGTAACCCTAAAATCACCTCGAGTTAACTACTGTCTTGCAATGCATGCAAGATTTATTATTAAACCCTAATAAAGCAAACTATACAGTTAACTGGAAAACTACCATCAGTTAACCGATATATTTAACCTAAATGGACAATGTGCAAGCATGCACGTCCTTATTTAAAGCAAAGTTAACTGGCCACTACCTTCAGTTAACTGGAAACCCTAACCCTAACTCCTGTGATGATAATTCCAAGAATGAGATAAGCATGTGTTAAGTCAGCAAGTGAACTCAAGACTGAAAGTCGAGTTAACTGCTGCTCATGACGCAACCCTCGAAATTAACTGCAGGTTCCAATTGGTAGATCACTCCATGCCATCTCGGTCTAACACTTCAACCAAGAACTCATCAATTTCTTTGTCATCTGGCACCTTGATACTGTCTAAAGCAATAATCTGTCTCTTCAATTCTTTGTCGCCCTCTTTTATTGTATGCATGCCATCTTTAACATCTTGAGTCGCCTTTCTGAAACTGGCTGCAATAATTGAAACATTTTCCAGCTTAGCCGCCATAGGTTCTCCTTCAAGGCTATCTCGAATCAATGTCTCGAACTCAGCTTGCACTTTATCCAATTCGATGTACGTGCCGTCTTCAAGAAGATAGTGACACGGAATCTGAACAACAAAACCACTGACAAGTGCAAGTACTCCAACTACATCATCTTTCAACGAAAACAACTTGGTAGAGATCTTCTCACATATTTCCATTTTGAGAAGGTGCTGCTCTCTCCAAGTAAAAACTTTCTCTTGATCCTCATCAATCTCCAAGGCATCGTATGCAATAGACAACTGAGATACAAGAACACGATCCTTGGCTGAACTCTTTGCAACTGAAACCTCAAGCAACTGAATACCCTGACGGAGTCTATGTGCATCACTCCTCAACTGATACAAATCTGCAAGACGTTGACCTGTAGCAACTAAACTTTCAATCCAGTTATCCAAAAGTCTGCCATGACTGACTAACTGATCCGGTTTTCGTTGTTCTGCAGGTGTATGCTGAGGAAGAACAGGTGCTCTATTTGAATTTCCGTGAACAAGATCAGAAATATACTGGCGAAGTTGACCATTTTCAGCCTTAAGCAGTGCCTTATCCTCTCCATCCTTCGTGATGCGTTCTTCAAGATTATTGGTAACAATCTTAAGAAGAGTCACGTCTGTCTCTCGAGTGGTCCTGCCAAGATTTGCCTTAGTAAATGTAAAGTCACCAACCTCGACCTCATCTAGGCTCTTACCCTTTGGAGGAACAGCAACTTCGATAACAATCTCTGATTCTCGAGTCTTCTCAATATGCACCTGTTTCTTAATCTTCTTGTTCGACCTTCTCTGATAAGGCTCTCTGAACTCAGATAAATCAAGGTTGTATGAAGGTTCACGCCTCTGTCTTCCCAAAGACTTCTCGAGCCAACAAGACTGAACAATATCATCAATCCGAGGAGAGACTGTCCCAGATGTATCCACCTGTGGCGGTTCAGTGGTCTCTGACCCAACTCGAATTGGTATCTCAGGCTCTGAATCTATGTCAATAGGTTGTATGTGAGGCGAACTAGGAGGTGAAACGTGAGGCTCAGCCTTGATGATTGTCTCTACTGGAATCTCAGGAACATTCTTAACTTGTTTCAGCTTCCTCTTACCAGTAGCTCTCTTTCCCGTGTTTCCACTGAGTCTAACCCCTTCAGGAGGAATCACAATAGCCTTGACTCGGGGTCTTGACTTAGAAGTAGAAGGCAATGAAGAAAAATCCTTTGGCGGCTCTGCTATAGGAATTGACTTTCGCTTCCGTTTACTTTCCAAGAACAGCTTGCTGGTTTTGACAACTGACTTAGAAACCTCTTCAATAGAAGTATTCTCCTTGGCGTACCAATCTGGTGAACGAAGTGGCTGCCGAGCAATTTGATCTTTGGCATATGAATTGAGAAGAACTTTTCCATCATCATCTGATAGACCATCAACATCTTCTGATAAGTAATCAGAGAGCTGACCAATAGTAAGTCTACAATAGTGACGACGACGAACCTCAAATTCATCTTCACAATTTGCCCAGAAATCTTCAAGTGCTGGCTTATGTGCAATCCCTCGCTCTAACCTGTCTGCATAATGACCCAAAGGATCATAAGAACGCCTCTCAGTATGAGTTTTGAACTTGAACCTTTCTATCTCGGTAGACATAAGCCTGGCATCTGTCGCCGCATTGCATGTGAAAATTCCCAATGTAAATGGAAAATTAGCTGCAGTCTTATGACGATTGCGAAGAAATAAATGAACATGTTGCAACTGCCTGAGAAACTCCATGAAGATAATCTTGTCTGAAGGATACCTTGGCAACATCAGGGGATCTCCAACATATCCATAAACTCGGATGTATGTGAAAGTAGGGAACTGGATAAACCAATCCGCCCAAGTCTCCATTGCCGATTTCTACAGAATACTTAATGCATCTCGCTATCAAGATCTCTCGAACCGTCTTTC
>VDFB02031360.1:0-21456 GCA_007258455.2 Sequoia sempervirens | reverse complement strand
AAGTTTCTTTGCTAAGGTCAAACCACTTGAGTGAGTTCCACAAATACCACCGTGAACCTCTTGTAAGGCTTTTTCATATTCGTCACGTTCAAGACATCTAAGGAGTGTACCATCAAGACCACGTCTATAAAGGATATTGGCAATTAAGGTATAACGAGATGATTGGCGTATGAAATTCCGTTTTTGGTTGCGGGATAAATCTAAAGGCAAGATGTTATCTTTCAAATAGGTATAAGTTTTGCCATATAAAGATGAATCAGAACCAGTCAAATGACATATAACTTGGTTTTCAGGATTATCATATGCAGGAGAAAACAATTGTTCCACCAAGAATTCATACTTGGTTTGATCTTCTGATATTTGTAATAAAGAAGCAATGGTAGCCATTGCATCTACAGCTTTATTGTCAATTCTTGATATTTGTGAAAACTTGATTGACACAAAATATTTCTTATAATCATCCACCATGTTTTTGTATGGTAGCAACTTATCATCTTTGGTTTGATAGTCATCATTAATTTGATTAATAATAAGTTGTGAATCACCATAAACTTCTAGCTTTGTAATATGCCATTCCAAAGCTATCTTTAATCCTATGAGTAATGCCTCATATTCGACTATGTTATTTGTGCAAGGAAACATCAACTGATATGATCGTGAGATGGTATGTCCTTCAGGTGTAACAAAAAGAATCCCTGCCCCCGAGCCATATTGTGTATAAGATCCATCAAAGTACAATGCCCATGGTCTCTGAATTGTTGTTGTAAAGACATCTGCATCAGGAAACTCAATATGCATTGGATTGTCTTCTTGTAAAGGAGCTTCAGCTAACTGATCTGCAATGACCTGTCCTTTAATCGCTTTTCGATCTACATAGTGAATATCAAACTCACTTAAGATCATTACCCATTTTGCAAGTCTTCCTGTTAAAGTGGCTCTGCTTAATAGGTATTTCAATGGATCTATCTTTGTTATCAGCTTAACTGTATGAGTCAACATATAATGTCGCCACTTTTGAGAAGCAAACACTACTGCAAGACAAGCTTTTTCAATGAAACTATAGTTTAACTCATGTCTTGTTAAGGTTCTGCTGATATAATATATAGCCCTTTCTTTACCTGTAGAGTCTTCTTGTGCTAGCAATGCACCCAAAGATACTTCTGTTGCTGAAATATAGAGTATAAGCGGCTCTCCTGGAATAGGCGGAATTAGAACTGGTGGATGTGTAAGATATTGCTTAATCTGATTGAATGCTGCTTCACATTTGTCATCCCATTTAAATGGAACATTTTTATGCAATAAATGTGTGAATGGCAAGCTTTTGTCTGCCAGTTGAGCTATAAACCTTCTGATGGACTGTAATCTTCCTTGCAAGGATCTTAATTGACTGATATTTCATGGTGGAGGCATGTCCATTATAGCTTGTACCTTTTCTGGATCAACTTCTATACCCTTTTCTGAAACAATGTACCCTAGGAGTTTTCCAGATGTAACACCGAAGACACATTTCTTTGGATTCAGTCGAACATTGAATTTTTCCATTCTAATAAAGATTTTTGACAAGATTTCCAGGTGTTCATCTCGTGTATGAGATTTGGCAAGTAAATCATCAACATAATCTTCCATGAATGTATGCATCATATCATGAAAAATAGTTGTCATTGCTCTTTGATAAGTAGCTCCAGCATTCTTTAACCCGAATGGCATTACATTCCAGCAATAAGTACCCCAAGGACATGTGAACGCTGTTTTATCTTGATCTTCTGGTGCAATTTTTATCTGGTTGTATCCTGAGAATCCATCCATTAATGAATACATTGCATGACCAGCAGTTAAGTCAACAATCAAGTCTATGTTAGGCAAAGGAAAATCATCTTTAGGGCATGCTTTATTTAAATCCCTGAAATCTGTACAAACTCTGATCCTTCCATCTGGCTTTGAAACAGGTACAATGTTTGAAATCCATTCTGCATAGTCAATAGTTTGAATGAATCCAACATCTAAAAGCTTCTTTAATTCTTCCTTGACCAATAATGCAACATGTGGATGCATCTTTCTGAGCTTTTGCTTTACAGGTTTTATCCCAGGTTTGATAGATAAATGATGCATTATCAAATTAGGATCTAACCCTGGCATATCAGCATATGACCAAGCAAAATTAATTTGATTATCCTTCAAGAATTGCATGAATTTCTGGACTTCTTCAACTGTTAATGATGCTGCAATTTGCAAAACTTTTGGCTGCTCTGCTGTACTTATGTTGATTGATTCTGTTGGTTCAATCAAAATAGAAGATCTTTCATGATAATACTTGGGAAGAGTGTCAAGTTTCTCATCCTTCAGTGCCTCAGAAAGGTTTTCACTGTCAGATTCGCTCTTTATTTTTCTCTTGTTTTGATCTATCACTGCCTTTTTTCAGTTTTCATCAATAGATCCATCTTTTATTTCATTTATTTTGCAGCTAAGAGACTTGACACTCTCCTTGTCAAAATCATGAGTATAAGATTCTTGAATGAAACAATTGTTTTCTTCATTTGAGGAACAAAGAAAAGTTATAACATCTTCATCATTACTGAATGTAGGGATATGGATAGGTGCGTCAATGTCCCAATCTATAAGTTCTGGATAAACTAAAGGCATAGGATCATTAGGTTGGGTAAGGTCTTGAATTGTCAAAGTCATGATGTGGTTGTCATCCTCATGGTAGACAAGGTCTGTGATGGTATTCTCTTGTTGATTATTAATCTCGTTAGAATCTGATTCTTCCTCACTTGAGTCATGATCGCTTTGTAAAACATAATCGAGTGGAGGCCTTGAACCTTCTCCTTGTATAAGAACAGATGCATATTTATGTATAGTATCAATTTGTTTATCCCTCCAGAATTCATCATTATAAATGGTGTCCCATTCATATTCATTAGAATCAGTATCTGAACTATTTTGCAATTGGAAAACTGATTCATGAGATTTATCTGACACGGATTCTCCTTTATGAACTAATGATGTCTGCTGTGAAGTAAGTTCTTCTTTATCTTTACCATATCCAAGTCCTGTTTTATCAGTTGAATGCTTTGAAATAGGCTGAATTGGTTCCACAATTCCTTCTCTTCGTTTCCCTATAGGACCATTCCCTTCATAACCCATCTTTTGCATGATAGCGTACCCTTTACCATATTGTTCTTTAGGTAACTTAATGTGTAAGAGAGATTCATCTTCATCTTTGTATAGCCAATTTAGGATGTCCCTATCTTCAGCTTCTTCTTCAGTGGTATTAGCTCTAATGAATTTTCCATCAAACTTTGTGATTGGCACGGAAGTTTGAGATGTAGAAGGAGTCGCAATCTTTTGATTTGGTAAACCATGTGATCTTGGAGAAGGAGGTAAAGTAGAAAGAGATAGTGAATATTCACCTACCCCTTTGTCTTTAAACTTCAGCTTAGTATCAAGATTCTTTGTCAATTCTTGCAATTGGACTTGTAGATTAGAAGAAGAAACAGCAAGAGCTTCTCTATTGTGTGGCACAAAGACATCTTGACTCACCCTAAGATTGGAACAAGTTTGGGTACTATTGTAATCAGCTTGTATAGTTATTTCTTGTCCATCATATGGAAACTTGATACATTGATGATATGTTGATGGTACGGCTTGCATATCATGGATCCACGGACGACCCAAAAGTATGTTATAAGACAGATCTCGATCTAGAACCTGACAAAAAGTATTCTTCACAACAGGTCCCACTCTGATAGGTAGCAATATTAATCCCTTAGAAGCTCTTTCTTCATCATCATATGCCTTAATGGTTATCTTCCTTCGTGAATCAATTTCATTTTCTGAAATTCCTAAGGCATTTATCAATTTTAAGGTACAAATATTCAAACCGGCTCCTCCATCTATTAAGACACGTCTAATTCGATGTTTATGGATCATGACTTCAAGATATAGCGAGGAATTATGTGGATGTGTCATAGAAACATCATCTTTATCGGAAAATGAAAGACAAGTGGGGGAAGACAAATGTCCCACCATGGCTTGAAATCTATTTGCATCTAGATCAGTATCAACAGTTGTGTTCACAAGCGCTTCTTCTAAAATATTTTTGTGTATGGGGGATATTTTAAGAAGTTCAAGAATAGAAATTTGAGCTGATGTTTTTCTCAATTGATCAACCAGATTATACTGAGTTGGAGAAGAAATAGTTGTTTTAGATGAACTTCCTTTTAAAACAACCTTTGCTTGACCTCTTGTTGTTACATTAACCTGTTGATATTCTTGTTTTCCTTTAATTTTGATAACATTAATCCGATTATCATCTGTGTAAATATGGCGGATTATATTGTCTTCAACATTATGTATGCTTTTGGCTTTGGTATCCGATGTTTCCCCCTTTTGGTAGTTTGGTAAAGGATCTTTGAATGCTTGATGATCATCATTGGTATGATGTCCCTCAATTGTAATAGTACCATTGTCAATTAAATCTTGTACTAGATTTTTCAAAGCTTGACAATTGTTTGTTCTATGACCTTTACATCGATGATAATTGCAATAATACGAGTCATTCCATGATGGTGGTTTAACTCGTGGCTCATAATCTCTTTGTGGTGGTAAAGTGATAACCTTATTATCAAGAAGTTCCTTGAGAGCAGATTCAAGAGATTGACCCAAAGCAGTAAAAGTCCGTCGATTTGAAAAGAATGAAGGTCTAGACGGATTTGATATTTGGGTATTGCCAAGATTATTATTGAAATTACCACGATTTTGATTGGTATTTTGATTGGTCATGTTCTCTTGCTTGGAAATTTGTCCTTGTTGATTGTTGTTTCCTTGTTGAATTGTATTTCCTTGTGAATTGTTTCTTGGAGCACTTGATAGATTGAAAACGGATGGTCTTGTTCGTAAATTATTTGCATCCACTATACCATCATTAACAACATTTTTGTTTCTATTCCAAAACCTTGTTTTATCGTTGTTTTGATTTGATGTACTTGGATTATCAAGTTTTATCACTCCCCTTTTAACCAAGGCCCCTTCAATGGTGATTGCATTTTCAATCAGTTTTTCAAAGTTATGAGGACAATGAAGGTTAAGCCTATAGCTTAATTCTGGATCAAGGCTATTGATAAAAATATCCATCTTTTCCTTTTCAGGAATAGGACGAGAATATCGTGCAAATAACCTTCTCCATCTTTGTAAAAATGTAGTAAAGGGTTCTCCTACTTTTTGTTTTACTTTACAAAGATCAAGCATTGTTATTTGATGTTGAATATTGTAGGAGTATTGTGAGATAAACTGATTTATCAACTCCTCAAAAGTTTTGATAGGTGGAGTAATTTTTGAAAGCCACTCCATGGATTGTACACCTAAACTTCGTGGAAATAATCGCATTAAGTAAGTATCATCATAGGCGAATTCAAGACTCATGTTTCGGAAATCCCTAACATGGTCTATGGGATCAGTTTTTCCATTATACCTATCATACTTAGGAATTTCGCAATGTTTTGGAAATGGGATCATTTGAAGACTCCTATCAAATGGATAAGGAGATATGTCTTCCAAAACATATTTCTTTGTTGTACCTCCTTGCATTTCCTTTATTTTCCCTTGTAATTCTTTTATCTGTTGGTTAAGAGCACTAAAGTCATTAGGAGGATTTTCAGGATTTTGTTTAATCCCCTCTATGTCAAAGGTGTGAGGCAACTTAGCTCCTTGATTAGCTAATGAAAGGAAGTATTTTTCTTTGTTACGTTCTAGGATTCTTTCCATAAGAGTATGGAATTGAGGATCTTGTTCTGCTTCTTGAAGCTTTTCTTCCGTTATCTCATCAAGATTAAATGTTTCCTCTTCTTTTTCATTTCGATCACCCATTTTACTAGTTGTAGTTTCTCCCTCGTCTTTTTCCATTTGTTTTTGAGATCTGTGAGAACAGGCATAGATTTGACTCCAAATTTTACGTACTTTTGATCAAAAGAGTGAAATAGTGCAATTGATGTGGTATGTATAAAAGTCAAGATAGAATGAAGATTCTATGACTTACACAAAATTTTCTAATCTTGTAGCTTGTGTTGTTCCCTAAGTGAAAGGATGAAAATCCTGTTAGTGGGAATATAAGCAAAAAATTAAGAAAATGATGATTTTTGCACTTTATGAAGTTTTGATCATGGCTTTGTAAAAAGATGGATTTTGTGATAGATGCCTAATGTATTCTAAGTTCTCTATTGTAAGATTTGATTTGGACGAGTAGAGTATTCGATTGCTGGTTGGGGAATATAACTAAAACGGATGCGTTGACTATGGTTATGCCTTTGAGAAAGGGCTCTTCTTTGAAAATAAGCTTGTGAATACAAGGGCTCTATGGCATAATCATCTGAAAGACCTCTAACACAATCATGATACCTATGAAGAAAAGTTCTATATTTAAGTAAAACTTTTCGACTTTGATATAAGAATTGTTGTTTCTTCAATAATTTCTTGTGGTTGAGAGGTTTCTTTGGCTTCTTAATCCTTTTGGAAACGGATTTCTTTACAAATTTTGTAGATTTCCAATCTCGTAACATGAGATTGATCAATATGATAATGAGTGTTTTGGATGATCTTTATCTAAATTAATGTAATGAAAACACATCAAACAAATTTAAAACAGTTGTTTTAAGTCCTATGCTAAACATCAAGTGTGTAACCAAAATGTTTTTCAAAAATTGTTTTAACAGGTTTTACACATGACAAGCACTTCAAACAGACTCACTCTTAGTTCTCAAGTAGGTCATCATAGCAATCAACAGCCCACATCTTAAAACTGCGTCGACTCACACAGCCGTGTCACCCCCGAAAGGGCGCCCGTGTTTTTGTCTTTTCCAGGTGCGTACTCAGAGTGACGGAAGTGGATACCGGATCCCCTGAGCAAACAATCCTTGGCAGTTATATGGTGAGTATCTTGGGGGTAGATTCTTCCCTCCCCTGCACTGTGATTGAAACAATGTTCGGAAACTGACTCGGTTAGTTACTACACTAGGTTCGTAGTAAGGATTTCCGTTCGGTGCGGAAAATGATAGACTCCCTCGAGAGACCTCCCTACCTTTAGAACAAAGGCTTTGGGGATGGTTATCAATGCACACTACCGTCAAAAGAGGGTTTCCCCAATTTTGCTTTAAATTTTATAGTGGGGTGGAATAGCCTGGCTTTGGCTTGAACCCACTTGAGTCGTTCCTCTTGGGTGAGTACTTTTTCCCACAAGAGCAGGCTCTCTACAAGGTTTTAATAAAGCTTAAAAATGCATAAAAATAAATAAGTGAGTTTGGCATTTTGATCACCCAGTTAAGGGGAGAGCATAGGCCTATCACTGAGAACAAAGCAAACACTAGGTTCAATTGTTAAGCACCAAAATAAAAATTTTCTAACTAAGTGAAGATATTGCTTCACATAAACAGAAAATTCATTTTAAGCCTAAATTGAAAAATGAAGTGTCTATCCTAGGATTGCTTTATTTTATGCTTTAGATGTCTACCCTAGGATTGATTAATTTTATGCTTTTAGATGACTACCCTAGGATTGATAAATTTTATGCTTTAGATGTCTACCCTAGGATTGATAAATTTTATGCTCTTTTTTTTTTAATAACTGTCCGCGGCTGCGTCGGAGTCAGTTAGACTAAACTACAGTTATAGATTACAGATTACGGTCTTCTAAAAATTTGCGCTGCAAAACATATTATTGGCGCTGCAATACTCGTCACGGGCACTGCAATACTCGTCACGGGCACTGCAATACTCGTTACGGGTGCTGCAATAAACATCACGGGCGCTAAAACAGTCATCATGGGCGCTGCAATAAATGTCACGGGCGCTGAAATACTCATTACGGGCGCTGAAACAGTAGTCACGGGCACTAAAACAGTAGTCACGGGCCCTGAAATAAATGTCACGGGTGCTAAACTGGAGGTGTTCTTCCGAAACGTGTCGTCTGTGCTATTCCGCTGTTTTTCCTGTAATCAATCCAAAGAAGCTGCAAAAAGATGTTAAAAAAGGGGGCAAGAGCCCCACGGTGGGCGCCAAAAAATGTGTAAATGCTTAATTGTAATCTAAATGAAAACATAAAACACTAAATGAAACCTTAAACTAAAGAAATTTAAATTAAATTTAAACAAACAAAATCTTTAGTGCCGTCCCATTTTTCTCTATCCACAGAGATTCTTTTGAAGCTTTTTGGCTCTCAGATTGTGTAAGCTTCTCCAAATGGCTGCTGCAGAACGAGTATGCAAAAGGAAAACTATTCTAGATGCTGATGAAAGTGAAAATGCAGATGAATATGGACAGGGGCTGCAGATTATGTACAGGGGCTGTGAATTGAAAATGTCATGATTCTACTGCTATTACTATGATTCTATGCTATTTCTATGAAAATGCTCTATGAATGCTGGGAATACTATGCAATTTGCCTATAGTTTACTTGCTTCAAATTCTATATATTTTTGGAGCTCCCGGCAGCTGTATTTATAGATTTTTGCAGGCTCCATCCCGGCTGGCAGGAATCTACGGCTATGAATTTGTCTGGTAAATTTGAATGGTGAGAGATTGAGAGGTTGAGAAGAAAATGGGGGAGGTTGAGAGGTTGGAGAGAAGAATGGAATCCTGTCTTCAACCCACGGGAACAAGCCTGCACAGAAATAGAGAAATTTAATTTTCTGTTTTGGCAGTTTGTTTCCCGGGAGTTGAAGATAAATCCCAAATTAAATAAATATTTAAATTTATTTAATTTCATTTATTGCTTTTGATATTTGATTTTTTGATTTTTGAAAACTATAGAAGAATTAATTAAATATTTTGTAATATTTAATCATGATGTGACTTTAGAAGATTTTTGAAATATTTAGAAGAATTTAATTAAATATTTTTGGAAATATTTAATTATGAATAGATTTTTGAATTGAATTAGAGGAATTTTGAAATGATTTAAAAATGAATATTGGATTAGAGGAAATAATCAAATATTTTGGAATATTTAATTACAAATGATATTTAGAAGAATTATAATATTTTAATCTTTATTTGAATAAAATATTCAAACTAAGATTATATGATAATTAATATAAATAAATTGTAACATTTATTTAATTAATTAAGAAATGAATATGAAAAGGTGATTAAATATTTAATCGAAATGAAATCATGAACAATATAAATAAATTATTTAAATTTATTTATATGTAGATAGAATCAAAAGATTTTAATTAAATATTAAAAATATTTAATTAATTACCAGACAATGTGATATGACCATTTTTAAGTGTATACAAGATGTATGTATCTATGTATGTATGCACATATACATTATTACATATATACATACATACATACATACATATATATCTATATATCTATATATATATGTATGTATGTATGTATGTATGCACATACATACATACATACATACCCTAAACCCTAAAAAAACAATGTGAATTTGGGTTTTATTGTGGTTAAATGATTAAATACGACCTGGTAAAGTCGATTGTCTCATGATTTTGTCTCTAGAAATTATCAGAAATTTTTGCAAAATAATATTTTTTGGTCTGCTTCGACCTTTTTATAAAAAACCCATGTCACTTTGGGCATAAATTGGCAAACCCATTTAAAATAAATATGTATTTGTGAAAAACCTTGCTTGGTTTTTTCCAAACTTATGTGCTTAAGGAATTAATCTCATGAAACCCTTGCCTAGAATATTTTGCATCTATCTGAAAACACACTTCTGTATTCCTACGAGTGAGGAATTATTATTATAAAACCCTTGGTTAATTTCTTGTGCACATTTATGAAAACCCAAGTCTGTACAATGTGCTTTGAACATTGATATATATACATACATAAATCTATGTATATATAGATATATATATGTATATGTACAGATATACGCATATATGTAACTATGTAATTATATGTATCCACAGATACATGTATACATATATTTATACGAATATGCATATAAATACATCTATATCTACATATATATATATATGTAGATCCAAATTAAATGATGCAAAAGAATCAGATACCCAAAAATAAACATTAGTCATATGCTTTAATCGGACCCTAATTGGGGTGTAATGTGTTTGCTGTCTAGTTCTAATGTAAGGAGATTAATATGTAGGAGTGATTTTTAATGGGCACCAAAATGATTTTATAAGGTGCTAACCTGAGTTAGACCCATTAACTTTTGAGTAGATTTGAATGATAAAATAGATCTAATTGCATGTTAATAGTGACACAATTAGCACTATTTTCTGTTTTGCAATGTTTATTAGTGATTTTTTTTTGTAATTATATCTGTGTTTTGCAATGTTTATACATTTTTTTTCTGACACTTGATCACTTACAATGTACAGGATCATTGACAATCATGGCACCAAGGCAAAAGAGGAAAAGATCAGGTGAGAGGCGCTTGAATAGAGTACCTTGTGGAGTGACATTCAATATTCCAGATGTTGATGAAGAGCCAACAGTGAACATGGATGAAGAAGTTATTTATGAAAATGCAGAACAGACCAATGAAAATGATGGTTTTGAACCTGCTATTCATAATACTGATGTAGAAATGGAACCACCATCTACTGACCATGTGACAACCCCAGATCTATGCATGAAAACTTGGTCTATGCATGCCATGGAAAAAACCATTGCAAATGTTGAGGACAATCGAATGTCAATCAGAGGTTCAACGATCAAATGGGGAATCTTTCCTAGCAGTTTGCGGGCATGGCTCAATGGTGTGACATCCATAAAAAGGAGGGGACCACGAACAGTCCTAACTGACGAAGAAGAAGCTGAAATTGTGCAATGGTGTAAAGATATGGCTAATATTGGCCATGGCCTTCAAGTGTCACAACTTAAGTCAATGGTGGCGCACATGGTTGGAGTGAGGCCTAACCCATTCACAAATGGGATACTAGGGAGGTCATGGTCAGTTGGATTTTGTCAAAGGCATCCTTATCTAACAATTCGAACACCCGAAGGAGTGGACATAAATCAAGCTATAATGCTACGCCCTGAAATAGTTTCTTCATTCTATGATAACTTGGAGGAGTTGTACAGAAAACATAATTATGGGCCCAACAAAATATGGAACTATGATGAAACAGGTGTGTAGGTTGACATAAATTGTGCAATGAGAGTTATTGCAAAAATAGGGACGAAATGTGTTCCACAATTAATTGCTAAAAGTAGAGAATGGATCACTGTTCTAGCTTGTGTTAGTGTAGTAGGTCAAGCTATACCTGGTTACTATTTGTTCAAGTCCAAAAGGAACATTAGAAACTATATTGTTAACTGTGAGCCAAGGGCATGCAGGGCAATCCAAGAACATGCTTGGATGACCAAAGAATTATTTGTGGAATGGTTAAAACACTTTGCAAAAAATGTCCTAGGAGGTGTGTCACCAACCAAAAGACAACTTCTCATCTTTGATGGTCATGGCAACCATGTGGCATTCAAAACGGTCGAAGAAGCAAAGACTATGGGAATAGATTTGCTCACACTTCTAGCACATTGCAACCACAAATTGTAGCCCCTTGATGTTAGTGTGTTCTCACCATTTAAGAACTACTTCAAACAGCAAAGGAGTATATGGCTCTCTGAAAATCCTCAACTTGGCATTTGAAGGGAAGAGTTGGCAACACTTTCCAGCAAAGCTTTTGCACAAGCTTTGACTCCTAATAACATTGCAAGTGGTTTTAGAAGAATAGGAAATTGGGCATTAGATCGACATGCACTTGAATTGGATATGGGGCCAAGCCAAGGTTTCGTGGTTGAAGAGGAAGGAACAACATTGGCAGCAGAAACAGAGGGTGATACAGTTGATGAAGAGGCATAATTCATGGCAGCAGAGACTTGTTTGAGGATAGCAGGTTGGAATGAGGAACATATTGGACAATTTGTGGAAACCTTTTCTGCAAACATTCCCCCAAATCCATAAAACATTGAGGTAGCAAAAATTCAACAAGAACCAGCAGTTCAATCATGTAATCAGGAAGCTGACAATGAAGAGAGTCTCAATCTACCATCTGAATTTCAAGATGTAGCTTTGAACCTAGGTGTGCATCTCAATTTCAGTCAAGTGGATGAAGGGTTGTCCATGCCATCACCACCAAATGTTGATCCTGAAGATGCCATCCATTACTTCACAACTGGGAGAAACTGAGAGGTTGAAAATGATGAAGAGGATGGAGTCGATGGTAATGACTCAAGAGATGAAGAGGCTGACTATGTGCCATGCACACAAGTCAATGATCAGCAACCAGTAGGAAAGAGAAACACTTTTTTGCAACTCCCAATGCAACTAGTGCACCAATCATCTAATAGAGGTCGCAATGGGGTCCTACGCCTTAGTAGGCAATCTCAAATTTTGACATCGGATGATTTCTTCAATTTGCTGAATGAACAAGAGGCACAGAAGCAAAGAAACCAATAATTGCAGCAAAGGAAAAGGGAGCAAATGGTTGAAAAGAAGGTAGAAAGAGAAGCAATCCTCGCATAGAGGGAGGCAAATAGATTGGAGCGTGCTACAAAAAACAAAAAATTACAAAGGAGAAGCTAAGGTAGTGACATGAAAAAGAGCTTCAAAGGGAGCAAGCAAAGATTGCTAGACAGTTGAAGAAAAACCAAAAGCAAGCAAAAAGAGTAGAAAGAAACAAAAGTAAGAGTACTCCTACAACTCCTCCTCCAAGTCAACATCCAATTTTAAGGGACATGATTAACATTTTGTCTCCAGCCTTTGCAGCTCTTAGTAGCCTACAAAATGGGTCTTTTGAAGGCTGCTCACCATAGTAATAGCTCACTCTAGAGGAAAATCATGCATTGCTTGCTTGTATAGAAAGTGCCATACAGAACAATCTATAGTCCTTAACATCTTCTTCAGTTGATGCGGAGTCAGTTGATCCCCAAGGACACACCACTTCTTAATCAGATCTATGGATGTCTGATTAGGATTTTTTGTTGTCAACTTTTTGACCTTGAAGTGTGCTAGAGTGTTTTTCATAAAACTGAATGCTAGTATATTTTATTGGACAGCCAAAGGATACTAGTTTGTTGTATTGGATAGCCAGAGGATACTAGTGTCTAATTTTGTAGAACTAAATGGTAGTATGTTCTCAACTTATCTGCTTCGATGTGTGCCAGCATGTTTTTTGTAAGACTAAAGGCTCCTTGTCTTCTTTCCAACTTTTTCTTAATCATGTTTATGCTATAATAAATTTGATTTCATCCTAAGCATGTTTTGGGAGCTGTCCAAGTTAATGATCTATGCTTTTGTGATTCGAAATCAATTTTGTGTTTGTTGTATTCATCTATCATTTTGTTGGATATGTGTTTGTTGTATTCATCTAACTAACATTGTTGAAAATTTAAATGTACATTAAGCAATATATATGATTGAAATTTAGAAAATTATGTACATATATATATATATATACACATACAACTATGTATATGCATACATATACATATATGTATGTATACATTCATATATATATGTATACATACATATATATGTATATGCATGCATATACATAGTTGTGTGTGTGTGTGTATATATATATGTATACACAACTAAGTATATGCATACATATATATATAACTATACATCTATATGTAGCATATCCATAAATTGTAACTGTAAGTGTAAGTGGAAATCAATCTAATTCTAAATTGTAAGTTTACAATGAATAAGTAAATCCCATCATAAATCAAATCCCATTGTTCAGGTTCATGAATAAGAAAAAAGAACATCATAAATGAACACAATGTCTACCAGGTCACAGCCAAAGTAAACTCTTGAAAGACTTGACCTGAAATGTCATCATGCAAATTGACTTGCTCTTTACAACCTCCCTAGTTGTGTATACATGCATACATATATATAAATATATATATGTATGTACGTATATAACTATACATCTATATGTATATATATGTATGTACGTATATACATATATGTATATATGTATATATGTATATGTATATGTATATATGTATATGTATATGTATATATGTATATATATATATGCATATGCTTTACATATGTAGGCATATATGGGGAGCAGAGCATGTATGTACATGTATGTATGCATGCATGCATGCATGTAATGCATTTACTTCCACATACATACATACATACATACATACATACATACCTACAAATTACATACATACATACATACATACATACATATGTATGTATACACAACTAAGTATATGCATACATATATCTATACATCTAGCAGCAACATATCCATAAATTAGTCTATTTGAATTTATAAATTTTTGAACACATACACTTGGAAATCAATCTAATTGTAAATTGTAATTGTAAGTTTGCAATGAATAATAAAAATGAACACAATGTCTACCAGGTCATAGCCAAAGTAAAGTCTTGAAAGACTTTACCTTAAATGTAATCTTACAATTTGACATGCTCTTTACAACCTCCTAGCCATGTGACATGCCTACCACAACAAACAAATATAATACAACAAAAAAACATGGACAATAGTTATTGAAATAAATAAAAAGATATACTAGTTAGTCAAAAATATAGAACAATAATTGAAACTTAGAGCCATTTGAATAAAAAAATCCTTAATTATTTGGTGTGTTGACAAACACAATTACCAAACTTCCCACCATGAAAATTGCTGCACCACCTCTCCTTGTTCTCCCATGCCTCCAAGAAAATATTTGCAACCACGGGTAGTCACAACCGAGGCTAGTAACATACACACATCATATGACCTTTGAAATAATGCATGTACAACATCACATAATTAATCAAGTTCAACATATTAAAAGATCCATATGGAATAGATAAATATATGTAAAAACATATAAATGTTAATAGAATTGTATACCAATATTTAATCAACTTATAATCATTGTTTCTCATCAAACTTGGATATATGAGGAATGTGCAAAGGATGCCATTCAATGGTCTATAGCATGGAGAGGATATTAGTAGAGGAGAATAATTGTGAATGTCGCTGGCTGTTGTCCCTCTTATTTAGAAATTTGAATCTGACAATTGAATGCATTCAATTTGATTGTTGTGTTTCAAATATGAATTTGTTATAGCATTTGAATTTGTAGCTGCCACTTACATATGTTTTTAGAGATGATATGACTGAATTCTGCACTATATTTGGATTCAATGTTTATTTGGGAAGCCTTATATAAATGTGATTTTTTACAGGTTTGCATGCATGCATATAGTCATACAAACATAAGCATACATGCAAACATTCATAGAAACATAAGTATACATGCATGTATTCATATAAACATATACATACATATACATTGTAGAAAATTAGTAATATACATTGCAAAGGAGAAAAAACACCTAAATGTGTCACTATTAACATTTAATTAAAACTATTTTATCATTCAAATCCGCTCAAAATTCAATGGGTCTAATTCACGTTAGCACCTTATAAAATCATTTGGCCCATTCAAAATCACTCCTACATATTAATCTCCTTACTAAAGCACAAAACACCAAACACATTACACCCCAATTAATCTTCATTTGGGGTCCGATTGAGGCATATGACTAATATTTTTTTGTGGCTATCCCATTTTGTTCACTCATTTTACCGCGCACTCTCTTTGGAAGGTACATACATACATACATATACTTATTTATGTATGCTCTTGTGTATATATATCTTATGTATGTGCACCTTACCTTTACCCTCCCACCACATACATACATACATACATATATATATATATACATATACTTATATATATATATATATATATATATATATATATATATATATATATATATATATATATATGTCTTTCTCTATATATATATGTATATGTATGTATGTATGTATCAATAATACATACATACATACATACATACATAAATACAATGTGGGAAAAAGAAAAAACAACACATGGCGAAAAGGAGTGTAAGAGGAATGATTTAATTCATAAACAAGCAGTAATAATTTTTCAATCATCGAATAAACCCTTCATGGGTCCTAAAAGATGCAGAAGAAAATGATTAACCAGTACCATTGTTTGCATTTTGAAAGGATAGGAAAAGGATACACACATATACATCGATTTGTTGAATGAACAAGAGACACAAAATGTAAAATGACAAATATATGTATGCTAGCTTGATGTATGTGCAATGGAAAGTAGTATACATACATATATGTATGTATATATATATGTATGTATATATATATATATATGTATGTATATATATATATATGTATGTATATATATATATATGTATGTATGTATGTATGTATATGCATATATACATACATACATACATACATACATACATAAATACAATGTGGGAAAAAGAAAACAACACATGGCGAAAAGGAGTGTAAGAGGAATGATTTATTTCATAAACAAGCAGTAATAATTTTTCAATCATCGAATAAACCCTTCATGGGTCCTGAAAGATGGAGAAGAAAATGATTAACTAGTACCATTGTTTGCATTTTGAAAGGATAGGAAGAGGATACATACATATACATCAGTTTTCTAAATGAACAATAGAAACATATTGTAAAATGACAAATATATGTATGCTAGCCTGCTGTATGTGCAATGGAAAGTAGTATACATAAATATATATGTATGTATGTATGTATGTATGTATGTGCATACATACATACATACATACATAAATACAATGTGGGAAAAAGAAACCAGCACCATGACCCAACAAAAGCAAACAAAACATGGTGAAAAGGAGTGTAAGAGGAATGATTGATTTAATAAAAAAGCAATAATAATTTTTCAATCATCGAATAAACCCTTCATGGGTCCTAAAAGATGCAAAATAAAATGATTAACCAATACCATTGTTTGCATTTTGAAAGGATAGGCAAAGGATACACACATATACATTGATTTGTTGAATGAACAAGAGACACAAAACGTAAAATGACAAATATATGCATGCTAGCCTGCTGTATGTGCAATGGAAAGTAGAAAAATATTAAAAAATGCTAGAATGTATAAAGTAAGAAGAAAGTGCATAAATGAAAATAACTCTAAGTACCTACCTGAGACTTGGGATATTAGAGTAATGTGCAAAGGATGCTTGCCATTGCTTTCAATACATGCATACATACATACATATATATATATGTATGTATGTATATACGTACATACATATATATGTATGTATGTGTACATACGTACATACATATATATGTATGTATGTGTACATACATGCATACATATATGTATGTATCTTATACATGCACTGGAGTTTTCATAAATGTGCACAAGAAATTAGCAAGGGGTTTAAGTAATAATAATTCCTCCTTTCCTTGAGGGAATACAAAAGTGCATTTTCAAATAGATCATGAGTATTCAGACAAAGGGTTTCATAGGATTAATTCCTTAACTACAATTTAGGAAAAAAAACTAAGCAAGGGTTTTAACAAATACATATTTATTTTAAATGGGTTTAGATTTATGCCCAAAGTGACATGAGATTAATATATATGTATGTACATTACATACATATATGTATATAGTCTTTATACAGCCATGCCAGGTTTTCATAAATGTGCACAAGAAATTAACCAAGGGTTTTACACTATATACATATATATGTATGTATGTATGTACACTACATACATATATATGTATGTACATGTATGTACACATACATACATACATAAATACTTGGGTTTTCATAAATGTGCACAAGAAATTAACCAAGGGTTTCATAATAATAATTCCTCACTCGCAAGAATATAGAAGTGAGTTTTTAAATAGATGCAGAATATTCCAGGCAAGGGTTTCATGAGATTAATTCCTTAAGCACACAAATTTGGAAAAAAACAAGCAAGGGTTTTCACAAATACATATTTATTTTAAATGGGTTTGCCAATTTATGCCCAAAGTGACATGGGTTTTTTATAAAAAGGTCGAAGCAGACCAAAAAATATTATTTTGTAGAAATTATTGATCATTTCTGGAGACAAAATCATGATACAATAGACTTTACCAGGTCGTATTTAATCATTTAACCACAATAAAACCCGTATTTGGAAAAACAGAGCAAGGGTTTTCACAAAGATGGCCTATACTAAATGGGCTTGCCGATTTATGCCCATATTCACATGGGTTTTTTATAAAAAGGTCGATGTAGAACAAAAAATATTTTTTTGCAGACATGTGGTCAAACCCACGAAATTTGTCATCATTTATGTAGACAAAATCATGATACAATCGACTTTACGAGGTTGTGAGTGCACGGTAAAATGAGTAGAGGAAATCATTTAACCCCAAAAAAAACCCATGTATAAAACACCAGTACCATGACCCGAAAAAATAAAGCAACACATGGCGAGAAGGCGTGTAAGAGGAATGATTTATTTCATAGACAAGCAGTAATAATTTTTCAATCACCGAATAAACCCTTCACGGGTCATGAAAGATGCAGAAGAAAATGGTTAACCAGTACCATTATTTGCATATTCAGAGGAGAACGATGTTAGATGTTACCTGAAGCCATGGGGAGCCATCGCCATCCGCATTCGCTTCCAGACAAAGCGCGTGGTAAAATGAATGAATAGGATGGGATACCCACAAAAAATACATTAGTCATATGCATCAATCAGACCCCAAATGAAGATTAATTGGGGTGTAATGTGTTTGGTGTCCGGTGCTTTAGTAAGGAGATTAATACGTAGGAGTGATTTTTAATGGGTGCCAAAATGATTTTATAAGGTGCTAACGTGAATTAAACCCATTTACTTTTAAGCGGATTTGAATGATAAAAGAGTTTTAACTAGATGTTGAAAGTGTCACATTTAGGTGTTGTTTATAAAAAAATTGGTGGTTATAGTTAGCGGGTGTTGGGACGTTCGGTGACAGCAAGCAGACGACACCTCTAAAAGGTGTCTTTTTGACCTCCGCACGCATATCGGATGCTACCACACTCTACCAAATTTTCCAAAATCCAAAACCTTATTTATAGGATCTTAACTCATGTGCGAAAAAACCAATAATTTTTTTTTCCCAATTTGACATACGGTTTGAATTCTACGGTTGCACGAAGTTAGCCCTCGCGGATACTGGATCTTCTCCCCTAGAATAATTAATTGTGCATTTATACATAGTTTATATTAATTGTGCATTAGATCTAGTGCCACTCCTTGTACTAGAAATAACATCAAACCTAAAACAAATGACACAAATTTGATTATTGGTGTTACATTTGATGTAATTGTATTACAATAAATGTTAGAATAGTTCATTTAGTTGCATAATTCTCTTTTCAATTATTCACATTGAACTTCATAATGATCTACAATGGACAGTGAATTATAACTTTAATAATATGGTTGAAGTGGAGTTATATTAGCAATGTTTTATCCTAATTTAATGGATTTTTGGAGAAAGAGAAGTATGTTTTTTGTGTGTACATAGAAAAATTGGCCTCAATGTTCTAAATTTAGGCCACCAAAATGATTTCATTATTTGGTACACATGGTCTAACTTCCTCCATGGATTAGAAAGCATTATTATGAGGCTTCATAGACACATGATTTCTTCTTATTGTAATTTTTGTAAATAGCCAGTTATTATTTTGTCCTAGTGGATCTTTTCAAGGATGTATGAATTTTTGACTATTTTTTGATATATTTTTGGATGAATAGAACTTTTAAAAACTTAAGGTTGAAAAAAAATATTCTTCAAAACATCTCTCCTCTAGTTTGGTCCCACCCTTCTACACATATAACATGTTTAGTATTATTTTCCTTATACCCAAGGTGATAGGAAGTTGCATTTATTTTGATATGACACTACATGTATTGTGATCTACAATCATTTTCTAACATATATTAACCATAACTAATATGTATGCATGAATATAGGATCAAAGATCAACCCTTTTCATGAAGTATTGCAAATTCAAGTGGTGAAGCTACATGTCCAAATTTAGAGATCAAATGCACAAGATGGTAAATGAGCTTAAACAAAATCCAAGTTTCATTAATTCAAGATCAAGGAAAAAATATCCAAATTTTTTTTAATCCCTTGGAGCTAATAATGATTCTTAGAAAATCCAATACATTTAAGAGGTCAATACTAGTTTTTTTAAATTGTCATATTGTTGCATAATTTTATTTACCACTATATGATTTTTTTAAGCTCATGATAATTCTTAAACACATGAACAATAAATTAAACAATGCATTACTTTTTTACCCTATTTCTAATCTAGCATCTAGGCTAGTGGCTAGTGATAATTTTATTTCCCTAGATGACCTCCATGAAAACATTGTTGACATGACCAATGAAAAAGCTCTATGTTATGATGGATTTTCTTGTAAATTTTATAAATTGATATGAAATACTTTTGGGTGGTGTATTTTCATCATTAAACTACTTAAGCACCCATTTTACTAGTTTAAATTTATGATAACCCATGTTTTGTAGGACAAGGTGAGCTTTTCTAAACTCATGTCTATCTAAAAGCCTCTAATCTCTACATTGCCATTTCCACCTCTCTAATCACATCTAATTTGTAATATGTATTTATTATCCACTATAAATTATCCATTTTTATCATTAATGTGTTTCTATTTTCTTAGTTTCTATTTTTTTTTATCGTACCACTAATTTTCTAACCTTTGGTTTCACAACTAACCATCCATGGGCTCATAGGTTTTTGTAAAAAAATTAAGAAATTTCACTAACTTATCTTCTATTATTTTATTGGTGTTTTCTTCATCATATGCACTTTTAATCTTTTCACTTCCTCTCCTTTGTGATTCCTTCAACTATTATTCAACACATCCATTTGTAATGTGATAATAAATAGAAAATTCCTATTTTTATGTCTACATTTTTCTATGTCATTTATATTCTATCATTTGATGCATTTGACTCATTGTCAACATGTATTTATTTTAATATATTTTCATCATTTTCCCTCAACTTTTGTGCCCTTTATTTATGTAAATTGATAATATTAATTGAGATATGTATTAAATCATATACTGTAGGATTTCCTTTTCAATGGCTTACTTTCTTACTATTTAGTTGCTCATTTAATTTTAGTAATGTAAATAACTTTTTGTTTATTTATTTATAAGAGTGTTATTAGTTTTCCTCTTTCCTAACACATACTAACTATTTTATCATAGGATTCCTTTTTCAATGACATGATTTCTTACTATTTAGTTGCACTCTTAAATTTAGTAATGGAAATAACATTTTATTTATTTATTTATAAGAATATTATTAGTTTTCTTCTCTTTCCTCATAGTAAAATGTGACCTTAGAGATCATCAGTGTCACATTATTCTCTTTTTATATTAAACCCAAAGGTAGGCAAGTATGTATGCTCTCTCCTTACACTATAAGGCAATATTGGGAACTAGAAACATATGCCATTTATTTCCTCTAGAAGATA
>VDFB02031359.1:0-26962 GCA_007258455.2 Sequoia sempervirens | reverse complement strand
CTTGAAAATAGTGTTCTCTATAGCGCAAGCACCAAACGTAGCTTAGACAATACATAACAAAACTATTTTCTTGTAGCATCGAAGGGTTATTTTTTGCACTCCACTTAGTAATATAGAGACCCAAGCCTTCTAAGTGATGTCTCTTCTTACGGGGAATAATAATCACATCATATAATCTCATTCTATATTTTAATGTAGCTTGGAAATTGATAAAGAAGTATAATCTTTGTACAATGAAATTGAGATACAAGTCAAAATAAACATTAGTGAATTGAAACTTGAAATGGGTGTATGAAGTTGTGATCTAGCTTACTAACCTGATCTTTAATCAGAATATATATTCTATAATTAAGTCTCCAACAAAAACAATATCAATCTCTAAGTTGATTAGTGATTGATTCCTTGTAAATTTACTGAAAAAATAGTGAATCGGTGCTTAGAGATGAGATGTGAGTAAAGATTAATGCAAGAGCTTTCCCCATGGAATGCAATGTGGGTAGAAGCTCGATAAGAGTTGGCCAATTTACCTTGTTTTAGCACTATGCTTTTATAATCTTACAAACTTATTGGCTTAAAAAGTCTTAAGGACACATTTGGCACTTCAAAATATCTCCCATTTTTAATGCACTCTTTGTATCACACAAATGTTCTCAATTAGGGAACTCTCATTTTAACATAAATGAGGGTAAGGAAGGAATTTTTTCTAGGATTCTTGGTCAATGAGCCTTCAGGGTGTATGCATACAATTTTTAATGAAAAGAGGCCCAAACAAGAAACTCAAAAGATTAAAAAGTGGAAGAGGCATTGATTCCAATTGTTCCCCTTCTAGTTTAACTGTCATAGGAAAAAATGAGACAAGGATCACCAGTACTGCTATATGATTGCAAGATCATGACAAAGTTGGAATCTGCACCATATTGTCATTGCCTTGTTTTCATGCTATTTCTTGGTGATCCAAAATTGGATCATGAACATTGTCATAGTCAATTGGTTGTTTGTAACATGTTATGACCTCATAATATAGGTTTGGTGCCAATCGTTTTTTTGGTAACATGTTATGGCCCCATAAATATATGTTTGGAGTGGAGTTTTATTGCATATGTGAATTCCTCTTCAAATGTTATTCACTTAAAAAAATTGATAATCTAATCCATATGTGAAAGTTATAACCTTCACAAGGTGCAACATTATTTGAATGGTTAGTAGCTAACTTGTGGTGATTTTGCATTGTTTTAAGTAACAATTTTGCAATGAAGTGTGGTTTTGGAACTGCCTATCAAGAGTAAACAAGAGGGTGATGTTGTCTTCAGATTTCTAATTTTTGTCTTCTTTTCCAACCTAAGGCATGTTGTAACTATAGAAATGAAGTGGAGTTCAAGAAGACACCTGATGCTTCTAAAAGGAAATGAATGCCTCAAGGAAGGGCATTCATCCAAATTTTATAGAAAAAGTGAAGCAAGAAGTCTGAAATTGAAATAGATAGGTTTATTGCAACAATTTCATATGGATCAAGGGGAGAGATTCGATTTAGGGTCATAAATTCCATCATCAATTAGTTTGCTATTGCTCACCCCCCTATAAAATATATAAGAGGTGCAAGTGAAAAATTTGGTGTTAAGTATTCTAGGCCAACTCTAATTTCAGCTTTTGAGTACTTGATTCATTCTATCACGAGACAACTAGTGAGGATATATTTTGTTGTTTCCATACAACTAAGAATGTATATATACTAAACATTTGAATTATAACAAATGGGTTAATATTTTCCTTTCTATTTAGTAAATGTTTGTTGATTTTATCTCATCAAAAGACTTCCCACTTGTGTTATCGTAGAAAATGATATAATGAAAAATTTGAAGTATTTAATTACCTCTATAAATATCTTTGTTTTGGTATCCTTGTGAGGCTTGAAATTCTTTAAGATGACATCCAATTTTGTTTACCAAAATTTGCTTCAAATGCATTAGATACTAAAACATTGTTATCAAAGGGTAACATAATTTTTGGAAAAATTAATATATAATCCAAATATCTAATTATCACATTGTCTATTTTCATGTATGGCCTACATGACATAATATAAAAGTTAATTAAAAGAAAATATTTCAAATCAGGCAAAGTCGAAGGACAAAGAGGTGGAGCAAAAGTATGGCCATCTATTAATGCATTAATAGAAGGGGTATGGTGCCAGGAAAGGGAATGGAGATAGCGTAAATGCAATAGCATGGTGCGAGTGTGTTAGGAATGGCTCACAACTAGTGGGTATGGTGTCCTTGCCCTTTGGACAACCCAAAATGTTAGATTTGAAGTCAATCCAACGTGTAGGTTCCAGAAGAACACCCATGACCTTAACAAAAATGTATTATTGAGTAGTTTTAGGAGGGTAAAAACCATAAAAACGTGGTCTCATAAAAGGCATGAGAAGCAGGTTTTGCGTGCAACTTGGTGTCTCAAGGACGCTTTCAAGAAGAGCACCTCAATGAAATGCAATTTCATGAAAAAAAGGTAATGATTGTAGATTATGAATGAAATGGATTGTTGAAAGGCTTTAGAAACTTTTACGCAAATGCAATTGGCATGTTTAAAGCCAAATTCCACAACCATTGCTCACATCATCCCTACCTGTGTCATAATGAGAGCCCTTGAACAGGTGATGGACCCCCAATCAAAGCTGAAAGGGTTTGTAGAAGCATGAGGTCAAGCACAAAGGTTGAGCAGAAAGGTGCAACTGCGTGGGCCCAGGGCATCTTTTTTAAACAAGAGGTAGCAACACTTCTTCAAAAGGTGCCACAACAGTAGGAACAGGTGTGCACCACCTCTGTCTCTTTCAGTTTCTTTGTCTCCTTTTTCGTCTGGCATCAAACCAAAATTTCTGTTACACCAAGAACAAACATATATAAAACAAAAGGGGCAACCTTTTCCAAATTTCACACACCGATCTTTAAGGTTCTAATGAATGAGTACATTGAAAACGGGGTTGGTATGGCAACCTTAGGGGTAACAAACATGTGTTTCAGGCAACTGATGCTATTAGCATACCAAAATAGTCTGAAATATTGGGGGAATCAAACAAGATTACTTTGTCAATAGAGGATAACAACATACCAAGGCATATATTAATAAGTGGGGTAGTGGAAGGCAGTGCTGTAGCTATTGAAGCATTCAAAAACATAAATGATGGTACAATGCCCCAAGAGACTATGTCCGAATTTTTGGATTTGGGGAGTTCTCTAATCCCTTTTAAATCCCCATCACACCTCCTAGGGGAGCCCTCAACTACAACCCTATTTCCCAACCCCAACTTCTCGGGGGTAGCAAATAACTCTTGGGGAACATGCGTGATGGGCTATCTATAAGATAGCAAGTCAAATGCAGGGGAGGGGTGTGTGTATGTAAATGCAAAATAGTACAAGGAGATTTTAAAATGTAGGCAAACTTGAAAGGTAAAGTTTGTAAAGAGAGGGAAATTCGCTGTAATTCTACCAAGGCTAGAGCATAAGTACTTATCAAACACTGTTGAAACCCAACAAGAAGAAAAAGTGGAATCCAAAGAAAAAGAAAAAAGTGCACCCATCTTCTCACCTAGTCTTAGTCATGAACCATTCCAAAGAGGTAAACATTTTAGTAGGCAAAGTAGAAGGGGGTGAGAGTAAACCTTCTGATTCATATAGTCCCACCACAACATCGCTAATGTGGTCCTTTGATTTGTATGTCAATGAGCTAATGTAGGTGAAAAAGAGGCTCCAATCATTAGAGGCAAGGGGGCTTTATGAAGACACTAAAATGAAGGAGTTCATGGATGCTAATTGGCAATTATCAAGGGAGAATAAATTTGTCAAAGAAGAAATAAGTAAGCTTCAAATCTCCATGTCAAAAGGAGAGCAATAATTGATTTCGATAAAGAAAGCTCTAGTTCAAAGTGGCGCAACATACAAAAGCATATCAAAAGAGATAGATGAAAGCAACAACTCACAAATAAAAGAGATACAATCAGTTTTAGACAGTATGAAGATAAAAGAAAACCAGCTAAGGGACCAATTAGAGGAGGCCAAAAGTTGGGCTCAAGTAGTGAAAGGCTCTTCAGGCACACAAAGGGACCTCATAGAAAAGCAAGTTCGAAGGTAGATAAAAGAAGAGAATGACAAAAATGCCAATGATGCGAATGTCATTATTAAAGGGCTAAAGGACTATGGTGAGAAAGAAACCACAAAAGAGCTAGCAAAGGATTTTTTCAGGGATGATTTACAATGGACGAGTCATTTAACAAGCAAACAAAATTGGAAAATGGGCGAAAGATGGCAAGAGTAGGCATGTAAGGGTCACTTTGGTGAACATTGAAGATAAGAATAGTCTGCTAAGGAACACAAAGTTCCTTAAAGGTACTCAAATATACCTTGACGAGGACTTAACAATAGTACAACAAGAAGAAAGGCATAAAGAATGGGAAAAAGTAAAGGAAGCAAGGAATGAAGGAAAATGGGCTTGGACACAAAATGAAAAAGCTCAAGTTAGTTGTAATGTCCCCATTTTTAGCACTGCACTTCTCAGTGATTGATGGCCTATCCCCGGGGTGCTATCGGCTAGTCAGAGGCAGAATTAGGGTTTCCAACTTTTTATTGGGTTCTCTTGAAGATTCAGGGTTTTGCTTGTTGGAGTTTGGGTGTTTGGATTCTGGATTCCTTCTGGGTTTTCAGAGAGCTTTGCAGAGGTATGACTTGCAACCACGTCGGGCAACCTTTCCAGACTTACTATTTTTAGTAAGTTATGATGGCTACATCTTGGAGTTTGGGATTTTGGATTGCAGATTCTTTCTGGGTTTTCAGAGAGCTTCGCAATGGTGGCGCATGCATTGCATTCTGAGCAACTTCTTGAATTTACTATTTTTAGTAAATTCTATATTTAGTAGTGGTCCAGTCAGCACCAGCTCAGTCAACTTTCCTTCACTTGCAGTTCATTGGGTGATCATGATTTTTGGCTTAAGAGGTTCATTTTGGAGAAATAAGTTATTTAAAGTCAATAATGTTTTATTTTATAAAATAACCCCTTGTCCTAGTAATATGACTTTAAGTTGTTTTGAAAAGGGGGACCTCATGGGTGGATGCATCATCAGGGAAAATTTTAATTATTCTAAAGTCAAAATTACTCTTGGAGGTGGGACGCCAACTTTGGAGAGCTTATTATTTTATTTAAAAATGATTTATATCCCTCTTGAAATGGGACGCCACCTTAAGCTTGATCAATGGTCAAAATCAAACCCTAAAAGCATCTTGAAATTAGGGTGCACCTTCTGGAAGCTTCTGGAGGGTCTTCTCAAAAGTTATAAAAAGAAGCCTTGGGTCTTCATTTTGGTATCTAATATCTTGAGTAATGTTATGCTGCTGAAATGGTGTTGGACTGCTTCGAGGAATGAATGCCTCCTAGCCTTGGCTCAACTTCGTGCTTGAGAGATAGCACCTAGTGGGGATGTTTGCTAGTATAGAGTGAATTTTGTAGTGAGGTTGCATTGTTGTTTGAGTTAATGCTTTGTAGTTCAGTTATTTGCATTTCATGTCATTTTCTGGAGTTGCTGATATCATAGCTGATTTGTAGTTTTCACTCGTATATTGAAAAATAAAAATATCTTCGTTCTGGGTAATGCACATTTCATCTTCTTTAGGTTGGGCGCCCCTTTGTGCCAATTTGCAGGTTTTAATATTGAGAGCTTGAATTTATAGAGAAAATTGCCCCTATTTGCCAGGCAGGCCCTCTTTGGAGTGTATTGGGAAGCGTGTTAAATAATGGTGGGGGTTTGGGTGTAGTTTTTTGTTTGCAACTTGGTCGCCCTTGTTCTAGGAGTCATTTGCATTTGGTTTGGGGTCATTTGGTGGAGTATTGAGGGAGTAGTGAGTAGTTTAATGAATTTATGTGTTGCTGTTTTAGCTTTTCTGGAGCAGGTCTGTCAAAAATCAGAACATTGAAATTGGTCTTTGAGCATATATTTTGGTCTTGGAGTAGTTGTTAAGCAAGGGAGAATCTTCTATTTTGTTGCAGCACTTTGCAGCTCTAATCTTGTGCTCTTGGAAGACATTCTTCAATATATTGTAAGCTGAACAATAGTATTGGCAACATCTTTCTTATTCTTGCTAATCTCGTACTTTGTATTGCCCACTGAACAAGTGGAAGAGGCTGGCTTGCCACCTATTTACTTTGTGTTGCAATATAGTTTAATGTCTGCCATATGGTCGCCTCATCTCCACCCTGGATTGAGTAGCACATACTTGGTGTTGAGTTACTTTCAGCAATATTAGTGATAGGGATCCTCTGACCATATGATCGTCCACCTTGGACACATTCTTGGTTAGAGTTGCTTGTTTTGAAATGCATAAGATCCTCTGACCATATGCTCACACCTTGCCCAACTCGAGATCCTGGTGTACATTCTTGGTTAGAGTTCATTTCGCATCGTTTGGGTTTTCCTCTAACCTTAACGGGTGCATGTTGTTTGTAATCACATTCAAAAATCGGAAAAAAATTGGCTTGGTATATTTCAATGGTATTAGAGCCAAGATCCTGCCATCCTGTGCCCAACAAGGTTTAGTTGACAGTCGAATGATAGAGAAATCAGTTTCTACACTAGAGGTCAGAACAGAGTTCAGCTCAGTTTAGAAGTGGCACTTAAACATGGCTAACAGAGAAGAGATAAAGCTGGAACAAACACTTTTTGAGATCGGAAAAAGACTTGGCGAAGAATGTAAGTCAAGGGAAGACGAAAAGAATAATCTTCAAATATTGGAACAATGTTTGAGACAGGTGGAGCAGTCACCTTCTGAATGGATGCAATTGGCATTGTCACCTGCAGTTCACCTTTTAGTTCAGCCCTATTGGCTGGGACATCCAAATGAAGAAATCAAGCTGCTGATTTCTTCTTGCTTCATGGAGTTGATGAGAATGGTGGTCCCCATGACACCCTATGATGATGAAACCATGAAAATCATTCTGAATATGATTGTAGAAAGTTTCCAAGATCTTGATGAAACTGGAAGCAATCTATTTGCTAGAAAGGGTGCTATCTTAAAGACATTTTTAGATCTCTGGGTAAGTAACTTGCTATTCGCCTTGGAAATGCAGGATCAGATTTATCACTTGTTCCATTACCTCTTCATATCCACTTGGAGCGAACAAGAAGAGGATGTTATTGCAGTTGTAAAGAAAATCCTTATTCTCACCATTAATGAGTCAGATGAAATTCCACCAAATGTCCAATCTCTCCTCTTGGACACATATGAGTGTGAAGAAAAGGATTCTCCTATTGCTGCTATGCTGATCAAGGAATTATTTAATCCATATGAAGAGAAATTGAAGCCACTTTTGGAGAAGTCTGAGCAAGATGCAGGAAAATTTAGTGGTCTTGATGATAGAGATAATTCCAAAGAGTCCATACAAGGTCATATTGAAGATAATGACGGTGAAGTTTTCAAAACAACAAGAAATGAAGATTCTTCACTTCATTATGATGGTGACTTTGGGGTTGAGCAGCAAACTCGGTATTTGGAGAGAAATGTTTTTGACGATATCAGTTTGAGTGATTTGGGACTTGACTTATTCAAAGAGTCATCACTACAAAGGGAGCATGATAAGTTTTTTCCTGTTGTAATGAATCGAACTAATTCTGACCCAAAATTTTTCAAACTTCGAAGATGATCACAACAACACCAAAGTACCCGTTAGGGTTAGATCTAATCAAACCAACAACTGAAGGAAAGAGCCTCAATGCCAAGAATGTGCTTTCCGACCCAAGCTGGGTAGAAGCTACCATGTGGCGGAGTATCACTAGTAAAGAATGCAGTACTGGAAAGTAAACTCAACGCCAAGCATGTGCACTCCTAACCCGAGGTGGGAAAGGCGCTACCATATGGCAGAGATTCTATTAACAAAAATGCTATGCAAGTAAAATAATCTCAACGCCAAGCATGTGCATTCCTAACCCAAAGTGGGAAAGGCGCTATCATATGGCGGAGAAATAGAAAGCAAATACAATATAGACTGAGCAAGGGCTAGTCGCATCCACAACCGTGGGAATGAAAGTGATTAAACTAAAAGTAAACTAGACGGCAAATCAATCCTCTTCCACTAAAGTGGGGATACAAAATGTAAAGTGCAGAAAGTAAAAGAGCTGATTAGTACTACTAATTCAGCGTTACAATATTATGAACAATCTACAAATACAATGAGATATAGATAACCAATGATCTCCAAAATGTTAGGAAATGAACTCCAAACAAGTACAAGCTATCCAACATATGACATATAGCAAAAGGGACTAAAATATCAGGTCTAATATAAAATTGCAGCGATCAGAAAATTCATACCAGCAAGCCCTAGAATCACCAAAATGCTCATAACTTCATCAAAACACCTCCGAATGATGTGGAACTGAACGCAAATGAGAGCTAGGAGTTGAGTGACCAAGACCAAGCCAAGAAACTCCTCCAAATAGCAGTGATTTATTTATGCACGCTTTCCAATGCAACCTCAAAGAAGGTACAACCTCCATAAATGTTCTACCAACAAGATAAAATCCGAGACACCTCCAAAAAATATGAAAACTTGCAAGGAGGGGCGCCCAAGGTAGACTAAAGCATAGGGCCAATACCCATAACCACTAAAAAATCGTGCATGGACTTATGAGCAGATTTCTATTTCAGCAAAACCCTAACCAACAAATGCAAAATTGACAATTCTCTAAAATCTTCAACTTTGATGCTCTGTCTGCTAGTCTGGATGAGAAGCAGTCTCTGAAAACCCAGCTAGGTGCTATCTTTCAAGCACGAAACCAAGAGAAAGAACTAGGAGGTATGCATTCCTCGAAGCAAGCTCTGAAAGTATTTCAGCAGCATAACAGTATGATAAGCAACAATAGATATCCCAATTGAAGGCCAAGTCTCTTATTTATAAATTTTCTGTCTCCAAATTCAAATATTCTTTTCCCTCCAATTAGGGTGCCTAAATGAAATTCACTTTTCATCTTTTCTCCAAATTTCATTTGCATTTCATTTCCAACCCATATGTAGAAATATAATTTAATAAAATGCAAATATATCACCAAAAGGCGTCCAAGATAGACTTAAGTGAAATATTCTATAACTTGCAAATATTTCACTAAAAGATTCAAGTGAAATATTTAATTAAACTCAAATGTCTCCAAGCTAGGCGTCCCCTTTTGCCTTATCACATATTTCACTTAAATATTAATTCATCAAATAAGGCCTCCAAAATGTTTAATTAATAAACATTATAAAAATCACTTATCTCTCCAAATCGTCCTCCATGCCTTAGCCAAATATTTTTCACTTAAAACATTATTTTTTCATCAAATATCAAACTTGCCAAAATAATCACCTCAAATGCTGGAGACCACTGCTCAAGTTGACCTGCCAGAAATAGCCATTGCACTGAATTGCTGAACTGCTGCTAAAAATAGCACTGCCAGAAATAGTACTTACTAAAAATAGCATACTGCGAAAAATAGTAAGTTGTTCCAAACTCATTTTCTCCACATTTTGTGTAGTCGTCACAACTTACTAAAAATAGTAAGTCTGGAAAAGTCATCTGATTCAGTTGCATGTCACACTATCGCGAAGCTCTCTGAAAACCTAGAAGGAATCCATAAGCCAAATTGGAAAACTCCAACATGCAAGCCTCCAAAAAGCAATCGGGAACGCAAGTCAATATCCTGTCATGCATGTTACCTCATTGCAAAGCTCTCCAAAAGCCCAGAAAGCTTCACCAGACATGCGTTAGAAACTCTCGCATGCAAGACCTCAAAACCTCCTCTGAAAGTGGAAACCCTAATTTTCATTTTAGCTTTAGCCTACGAGTTTCCGGAAATAGGCTAAATCCAAACAAAGAGTGTAGGGCTAAATTGGGGACATTATGTACCTGTTGATCATCTTAATCAACCCACTAGCATTTGGGATCTGGGTGTGTTGGCACCAAGGTATGAAAGAGAACCTTTGTGGGATGAGTTTCCCTTTGATCTTGATGAAGACCAAGGTTTCGTTTGCATCGCAAGCTATAAGGAGGGCACAAAAGGAAAATTTGTTTTTGATGAAGAAGCTTGCTCTGAAAAGTTCCATGGTGATCCTTTCAAGTTGGTTGCAGCCACCAAGGAGGATGTTGTTTCTTTTAAAACTTTCAGAACAACATTCGATGATTCTTCGTTCGAGTTAGGGGTTGCCATTGCCTTTGATCAAGAAGACGGTGAGGTGGATGAAGAGCTAGAAGACCAAGTGGCTCTTGAAGATGTAGAGTTTGAAGGTGTTACTAAACACAAATATGATTTTCCAATGCATGAAGATGATTGCAAACTTGGGGTCAAAGAATTTGTGAAGTATGATGCTTTTTTTGACAATGAGCATTCTCCACTAGTCAATGGAGAAGTTCATGAATGTTGGAGCAGCAATGAAGGCAGCAAAGAAGAGGGACAAGGTTCTGATTTTCAGTTGCAGCCTATCAGCAGTTCCTCATCCTTGAATTATCATGATTGGGACAGACAATTCAAGGTGTCTGTTGACAAGGAAGTGCAAGCTCTATCCCTGTTTGATCACACACATAGCTTGGTTGAAGAATTGTACTGGAAGGCTCAGCTTGAAGAGAGACAAAGAGGAGTGAAAGATGAAGTTGCCCTTCCCAATCTGCAACTTATCAAAAACTCTTTGGTAACCTTGAAGTCCGAGTACATGCACTTGGTTGAAGATCGTGATTACGCCATTAAAGTTGCAAAAAAGACCATTTGTGCTTCTCAAGATAGAGTGAGGAAGATTGATGAACTTTCCTTGGAGCTTGGATCAACAAGAGCTACGCTAGAAGAAACTCAAATGGCATTAATGGAGGTAGAAAATCAGTTTGCTGATTTCAAATTTTTCACAGAGCAAGAGAATGCACAGAGTCGAAGAAATCAAGCAAGTAATCGGTGAGCTTGATAGTCTTCGAGAGGAGTTTGACCTAGAAGGTCTCACAAGAAGGACTGAAGTTACAAGTGCAGATTTGGATCAACAAGATGGATGGAATAACTTTCAAGTTTTTGACAATCCTCTCTTTGAAGAGGGCGATGAGGAAAGTTATGACAATCTTCTCTATGAGATGGAAGATGAAACAAAGAATGAGACTGAGCATGGTTTCTAGTGCTTGGATGCTTTGATATCACTCCATAAGGAAGTGCCACGTCTGTTGATTATTAATGAATGCATAAGTGGGCTCAAGGGTGAAGATTCCATATGCAAGGTGTCGAAGCGAGGTAATTTCAACATCTATGACATCAAGATGTTGATGAGACAAGTTGTGGTAGCTGCTGGTAACTTCATTACAACAACAAGGAGTGATGATTTCAGACCTACTACTCAGGAGGTATGGGAGAAAAGTGGACTAGAACTTGGCGGTTACATTCTTGATAATCCCTCCTTTGGGTGGAATGATGTTTGGGCTCATATTAATCAGTTTTGGGAGTTGAATCTGAAGTCATTTTATGTTTCATACTCCAACGTGATTGAAGCTTTCATGGTTGAGCTTCAGGGGGACACCAATTTCATGAGAATACATCTGGTTCTCACTAGCACTTGGGAATGCATTGTGATTTCTTGGCATTGTGTTGAAAATATTTTTCAGTTGGGTGTCCATGTTTGGGATTCTCAACATGGGTTGATGGAGCCTATTGCTTGTGGAAAGAAGAACTTTTGGGGGGATAAGGATCAAATTTCCAGATTTGTTGGTGATGTTCCCTTCTTTCCCAGCCACTTGATGGTTCCGTTTGTTCATCAACAAATGGATTGGAGAAAATTTTTGAGTATGGATTGGAGAGATGAACGATCGGTTGCTCTTGGGAGTGACCTTCCGCTAATACAAGGGTAGATTTTGAGACACGTGCTTGCTGGTTGGAGGCATACCAGCCACTTTACTTGTGGAGTTACTCTCATTTGGAAGAGTTTGTCCTTCACTACTTGCCAAAGAGGTGGTAGTTTTCAGTTGGAGATTGCTCTAGTATGTTTTCTTGCCATTTTTGAGGGATTAACTTGCAACTCTATGCTCATCTCATACACTCACACTTGGGAATTTCTTTGGTGTTGCTGTTTTTTCTTGTGTGAAGTACTAAAATCAGATTGCTCTTCGCTGACTTTAGCCTTGAATAGCAGAGACTATTTGTTCCTTCACACCAATTCTATTCTCGGGGTTCATCTTATGGAGGCTTGTGATGTTAACTTTGATAGTTCTCTCTCATTGTTGGTTCAGGACATCGAACTACCACTTGTTTTGATTCATCATTCTAAGATTCATAAGGTTGGAACTATGAGAGTTTTCTGTAGTTTTCATGGTGGTATCAGTATAATTCAGATGAGGCATAGTAGCTCCATGTGGAGACTTGAGTATGAATTTGTTGAGCTCTTGCAAAGGATTGCTTTCCTCCTTGCAAGAAGATTGGAAGATGTCACATTTGCAGACATGACTTCGTTTATTACCATGTGGAGGTATGCTGAGGAGATTGATTTTGAGTTGAGTATCCTATCTTTCTTCTTGCCTAGAATTATGATTGACAGTGGTGTGGTTGATATTGTTGATTCGGGGCATCGTGGACATGAGATGTTGCATGATATTGATCTCAATCCTTTAAGATCTTTCAGTTTGGGTAACATGGATGGTAACACTTTGGAGTTACAAGGAAGGGTAGTGCAACATTGGCATGATGCTTTCACTGATGGGCTTAGAGTAGTGCAACATCGACATGGTGGGTCCTTCCTAAGATGGATTTGGGAACCTGGGATCATACTTGTTTGGGTATGGATCAGTCTTAATTTTTCTGGAATTGTGGTGGTATTGCTTGAGGACAAGCAATTTTGGGAAGGGCGGACTGTAATGTCCCCATTTTTAGCACTGCACTTCTCAGTGATTGATGGCCTATCCTCGGGGTGCTGTCGACTAGTCAGAGGGAAAATTAGGGTTTTCGACTGTTTGGTGGGTTCTCTTGAAGATTCAGGGTTTTGCTTGTTGGAGTTTGGGTGTTTGGATTCTGGATTCCTTCTGGGTTTTCAGAGAGCTTTGTAGAGGTATGACTTGCAACTGCGTCGGGCAACCTTTCCGGACTTACTATTTTTAGTAAGTTATGACAGCTACATCCTGGAGTTTGGGATTTTGGATTGCAGATTCTTTCTGGGTTTTTAGAGAGCTTCACAATGGTGGCGCATGAATTGCATTTTGAGCAACTTCTTGAATTTACTATTTTTAGTAAATTCTATATTTAGTAGTGGTCCAGTCAGCACCAGCTCAGTCAACTTTCCTTCACTTGTAGTTCATTGGGTGATCATGATTTTTGGCTTAAGAGGTTCATTTTGGAGAAATAAGTTATTTAAAGTCAATAATATTTTATTTTATAAAATAACCCCTTGTCCTAGTAATATGACTTTAAGTTGTTCTGAAAAGGGGGACCTCATGGGTGGATGCATCATCAGGGAAAATTTTAATTATTCTAAAGTCAAAATTACTCTTGGAGGTGGGACGCCAACTTTGGAGAGCTTATTATTTTATTTAAAAATGATTTATATCCCTCTTGAAATGGGACGCCACCTTAAGCTTGATCAATGGTCAAAATCAAACCCTAAAAGCATCTTGAAATTAGGGCGCACCTTCTAGAAGCTTGTGGAGGGTCTTCTCAAAAGTTATAAAAAGAAGCCTCAGGTCTTCATTTTGGTATCTGATATCTTGAGTAATGTTATGCTGCCAAAATGGTGCTGGACTGCTTCAAGGAATGAATGCCTCTTAGCCTTGGCTCAACTTCGTGCTTGAGAGATAGCACCTAGTGGAGAGGTTTGCTAGTATAGAGTGGATTTTGTAGTGAGGTTGCATTGTTGTTTGAGTTAATGCTTTGTAGTTCAGTTATTTGCATTTCATTTCATTTTTTGGATTTGTTGATATCATAGCTGATTTGTAGTTTTCACTCGTATATTGAAAAATAAAAATTTCTTTGTTCTGGGTAATGCACATTTCATCTTCTTTAGGTTGGGCGCCCCTTTGTGCCAATTTGCATATTTTAATATTGAGAGCTTGAATTTATAAAGAAAATCGCCCCTATTTGCTAGGCAGGCCCTCTTTGGAGTGTATTAGGAAGCGTGTTAAATAATGGTGGGGGTTTGGGTGTAGTTTTTTGTTTGCAACTTGGTCGCCCTTGTTCTAGGAGTCATTTGCATTTGGTTTGGGGTCATTTGGTGGAGTATTGAGGGAGTAGTGAGTAGTTTAATGAATTTCTGTGTTGCTATT
Organism: Sequoia sempervirens; assembly: GCA_007258455.2. NCBI lineage: Eukaryota > Viridiplantae > Streptophyta > Pinopsida > Cupressales > Cupressaceae > Sequoia > Sequoia sempervirens. The sequence goes on along the minus strand of VDFB02031359.1, from coordinate 12,679 downwards.
TTAGCTTTTCTGGAACAGGTTTGTCACAAATCAGAACATTGAAATTGGTCTTTGAGCGGATATTTTGGTCATGGAGCAGTTGTTAAGCAAGGGAGAATCTTCTATTTCATTGCAACACTTTGTAGCTCTAATCTTGTGCTCTTGGCAGACATTCTTCAATATATTGTAAGCTGAGCAGTAGTACTGTCAGCATCTTTCTTATTCTTGCTAATCTCGTACTTTGTATTTCCCACTGAACAAGTGGAAGAGGCTGGCTTGCCGCCTATTTACTTTGTGTTGCAATATAGTTTAATGTCTCTGCCATATGGTCGCCTCATCTCCACCCTGGATTGAGTAGCACATACTTGGTGTTGAGTTACTTTCAGCAATATTAGTGATAGGGATCCTCTGACCATATGATCGTCCACCTTGGACACATTCTTGGTTAGAGTTGCTTGTTCTGAAATGCATAAGATCATCTGACCATATGCTCACACCTTGCCCAACTCGGGATCCTGGTGTACATTCTTGGTTAGAGTTCATTTCGCATCGTTTGGGTTTTCCTCTAACCTTAATGGGTGCATGTTGTTTGTAATCACATTCAAAAATCAGAGAAAAATTGGATCAGTATATTTCATTAGTGGCATAATTACACACCAAAAATAGGAACTCGGGCCCCCCCAGAATCAGTTGTCATTGGTAAGTTGGAATTGTAGAGGTTACCCATGGAGAAGAGGACCTGGTTTAGGGCCCATTGCAGAAGGAAGGGACATCATCATTCTTATGGAGACGCATGAGCTTGATGGTTGCAAGATCCCGGATTTTGAAGGATATAAAAAAGCTTCCATTTGGAATGAGAGAAAAGATAGTGGCAAAGGACATGGTGGTGTTGCAGTCCTAATCAAAGAAGCATGGTGCAATAGCATTCAAATTGAGAAAGAAGACCCAAACAAACAATATGTATGGTTTATAATAACAAAAAATTAGACTATCATAAGGGTGACAACCTGCTATTTTTCTCCAAAAGGCTCCAAATCTTACAAGAAAATGTACCTTGACTGCGAGGATCCTTTTGCTGCGCTAAAAAAAGACATTTCAGTCTATAATGACATGGGAGAGGTTATCTTAATAGGGGATTTTAACGCAAGGACAACAAACATACAAGCTCTCAACTTGAAAAGCAAGGACAAGGAGAAAGCTGATCCACCATGGTTGGAGGAAGAGGACCAACATCTGTGGGAAAGGAACTCCCAGGACTGTAAGCACATTGTCACACATTATGGGGCTGAGTTGTTGGGGATTATGCAGTTTATTCGACTTGGTCATTTGCAATGGTATGAGGGCATGGACGAACTCAGGCAACACTTACAAAACATACAATGGGAAAAATGTGGTTGATTATGTCATTTGCTCACATGTTTACATGTCAAAGATAAAGGAGGTAGTGATTGGAAAGTGTCCTTTAGAGTTGAAATTAGACCATAATCCAATTTATGTAAATCTTGACACCCACATTGATAGGCACCAAGGGGGGCAGATTCATAGCAACAAAAAGAAAGTGCCTTCGTAAGGTAGAATCATCTTGAACCAAGACAATCAGGAAGTCTTCAAGGCTGCCCTCAAAAGGCTCTTCAAGGATTATGAAAGGAAATCAGCTAACATGGAACATCACACTATAAACAAGAGCATGTTGATCCCCATTGTTCACAAGGCTTTGGATGAGTGTAAGAGGGTGGGGCCTAAGAGGGCAATTACAACTACTTTCCCAACAAACCCATGGTTCGATGAAGAGTGCAAGATAACTAAAAGTAAACTTTGTGAGGATGGAAGGACCACTGAAAACAAGAAAGATTATGAAAGGATGATACATGACACAAAAAGTAAAGTATGTGAGCACAAGAAGGCTGGAGCTGATTTCCCTTGGAAAGAACAATCCCAAGAAATTCTGGAAGGAGCTACAACAAAAAGGAAAACAAGTGGAAAACAATATCACAAGCTCTCAATGGTTGGAATATGAAAAGTTACTGTATGAGCGGGAACAAGATAGACATAGACCTCCAACAATCAAGGCTAGCATTGGACTTTTCACCATTGGAGATATCAATCAAGGCATAAAAAGGTTGGCTGGGGGAAAGCACAAGATATTGATGGGATGCAAGCAAAATTCTTAAAATGGGGTATTGAGGTCCTTGCACCTTGCATCAAGGGTATCTTCAACAGGGTTATCCAAGAGGGTTTTCTAGAAGGGTGGACAACTAGTGTTGTTATTCCCTTATACAAAAGTGGGGACTCCAATAACCCATCAAACTACTGCACTATTATGATTAATCCATTTCTTGGAAAAATTTTTGGAAGCATGATTGAGTGCAAAATTAGTAGTTGGGCTGAGAAGGATGGCAAAAGAGATGATGGTCAAGCTGGTTTTAGACCAAAACATTCCACTATTGATCACTGTATTACTCTTAGATCTTTGATTGAAAAAATATGTAACATTCAAGGAGAGGAGGCCTTTTGCTGCCTTGTTGACTTTAAAAAAGTCTTTGACACTGTGCCATGGGACAAGTGGAATAGAATGGAGGAACTGGGGGTCCCAAAGGTGCTTAGGGCGGCTGTTCATAGGTTGTATGAGCAGGTTAGAGTTAAAATCAGAACCAACAAAGGTATGTCCGAGTGCTTTGGCTGCGACATTGGGGTCAAGCAAGGCTGCTCACTTTTCCCAACGTTATTTGGGCTTTACATTGACAAGTTGGAAGAGTGGATATAAAAAGTTGGTAGGGAAGGTATTTAGTTGGCCAATAATGTAATAAAATTGCTCTTGTATGCTGATGATCTCATTTTGATTGCTAAAACAACACATGAGCTAAGAAAACATTTGCAAGCTCTTGAATCCTTTTGTAAGGAAGTTGGGATGCAAGTGAATACTAGTAAAACTAAAATAATGATCTCTCTGCGAAGGAAAAAGCAACAAATTAGCTTTATCTTTGAAGACAAACCACTGGAAATTGTGGATGTATACAAATACCTTGGGCTGGATTTTCCCTACAAGCTCAGTTGGGAAACTTGTAGAGAAAAGAGAATCCAAGGGGGTTGGAAAACACTTTACTCTCTAGAAAACAAGTGTAGAAATGCTGAATTATGGGATTGGAAAACTGAGAGAACTTTGTTTGGCTTACTTGTGACCCCAGTGGTTCTATATGGTGTGAAATTTGGGGCAGCAACATGTTAGATTAGAAATGGAGGCAAGTGGAAAGAATTCAAAAGCACCTAATTGTTAGCAGCCTTAAATTCAAAACTGCAATACCCTATGAGATTTTATTGGTGGAGACATACACCTTCCCCTTGGAAGCTTCAACGATGATTCGATTACTAAGTTACCTACAAAAGGCCCAAAATATGGAGAACCATTGTTGGCCTAAGCTAATTGTAGAAGAAAAGTTGGATAGAAGAAAAAATACATGGATGAAACAAAACAAAAAATGGATGGAAAAGTGGGGTGTGAATATGCATGATTTTTCAAGTACAAATGAATAAATAAAAAAATATTTGAAGCAAAAATTCAAAAATGCTATGTGGACAAAACAACTGGGGTGAAAAAAAGATTACTATATCAAAGAATTTAATCCCAAGGGGGACCATGAAGAAAAGGCATATATAGGAGTAGATATTAAATGGAGAGCAAAGATGTTGATGGCGCAGCTTCAGACTAGCTCACATCGTCTTAGATGTGAAACGGGTAGGTGGATGGTTCCTAAAGAAGAGTAGGAAAAAGAAATGTTGTTTTTGTGACATAGGATTGGTGGAGACAGAATGACACTTTGTTATGGAATGCTCAGCGTATAAAGATATTCGGCCCAGTTATGAGGACACCTTACAAGTTGATAACTTAAATATCTTGTTTGAGGAGGAAAGGTTGGTCAAATCGGAAAACTACATCATCAAAATTCACTGTCGTAGGGCTGACCTTGAACGAAGATCTCATTCTGTTTAGGGTCTCTTCTTTTTATTGGTGATCTTATGTTGTTCCTGGGTCCCTTAGGCTGCTGTGGCCTCGTGAACGTTATTAAAATATTTCATTTCATTACATTTCAAGCTCAAAGGGGATGAATTTTATCAGACGCGTGGGAGAAAGAACAAGAAACACAATCTTAGAAAAAATGAGAGGGATGCAGAGTATGGCGTAAAGAATAGTGTGTTACGCCTCTAAAATCTAGAGTTTCAGGCATTGTTTGGGGAGGAAAAGCCAAAAGGAATGTGTGGATTGAAGCGACTAGGGTTGAGGCAAGTTGCAGAGGTGTTTCGGGAGTGGAGAGGGTGCAGAACATGTGGTAGAGGGTCGACATGTGTGTTGCGAGTTAGCAGGGGCATAGGGAAACAATGCACTCATTTGAAGGAAGCTCCCTAGTTACATTTCCATCTACAATAAGACATTAATAGAATTTACACGCAACATGGTAAGAGAAACGAGGCTCTTGAATTTGCACAAGAGGAACTAGCACGAAGAGAAGTAAATGTATGCATCCTTTCTGTGTCACTGAAATTTGTAAGCGGTTTCTCCCTTCCCTCGTTTTCTTCTCCGAGTCTATTGTTAGCTATTTTATTAAGAGAAAAGGATTAAAAAAATGGTATTTACCGACAACCCAACCAAGGAAATTGAATCATTATCATCTTAGTCACTGTTGGGAAAATAATTAATAGTAGATCTCTCCAAGTACAATGTCAAACCACTTTAGAAAGGTAGTTTCCAATGAATGAAAATGGACTAAACATTAGTGGACTGTGGTGAAAATCTTGAGGAAGGACCATCCTTGACTTAATATGAAACAAAGAAAAAAGTGTCTAAAGAACACTTGACACAATATGCAGCTAGGACATAATGTGTCCTCACTAATACAAATCTTCTACTACTATGAAATCATAGGGTGAAAATTTTAACCAAAATTTGCAAAGGGATAATATTAGGTGATTGTTAAGTAATTAAAATAATTTTATCTCTCCACACCTATATGATAAGAATGCATGTAAAATTGGGAGCCCAGCAGAACACATGAAGTGTTTGATAAAATGATTTATAATAGATGGTTATAATGGCATCATGACTATATTCTTATGTAATATTGTTTGTTATGAAGAACTAAGAGTAGTAATAGTAAATATGGTGGAGTGCAACACTATATTGAGCATATTTTGGAAGTTGATATTTTTGCATATTCAAGTTATGAAGGAGCAAGGCTTTATACACCTACACGATGTTTACAAATTTCTTAAGTGTAAGAACCCCAATATGGGAACTATTAGATGAACTAAGGGACTTGTGCTAGATTGTTTTCATATTGTGAAGAGTTCATAGCAAGTTTGATGCTAAGTGAAATATTATTTAAGATTTATAATGTCATTATTGTAGAAATAATATCAATGTCAAATAATTATTACTCATATTTCCTAGGCTTGATATCAACATGGCTTTTAATTTAGTAAAACTATGAGATTTTAGATACTTGCAATATTGAAAATATTAGATGTAGCATTATATTGAGAAGATATCAAGATGCATGTAATTATGAACCATTTGGGAAACTCTATTGTAGTGGTAACTGGTGTAATAAGTTCTTTAATACCATTTTATCCTCCTTTCTTAATGCAATAATAAGACATGCCATATAATTCTAGAATGGTTTTTGGGTATTGGGGTAGAGTCTTTATATGGCTACAAAATATCTATTGACCCCCTTGAGCATAAAAACCTCAATATCGAATCTATTATATGTAAATTTTGAACGGAAGTGCTTTCCTAGGGTTTTTTTGAAGGTAATTTATCATTCCAGCTCATTGTATCCATCTTAACCCAATTAGACTTTTGGGGCTTTGCATAATTGTTTCCTTATGAATAATAAAAGTGGTGGGGTCTAATTAGAAATCTTGATGTCTTTAGATGGAAGTGTTATAGTTTAGGCTTGCTGAATTGGGAATGGTGTTAGAATTCTTTGCTTGTCATTAAGCAACATTAATTGTTAGGAATCATTTAAAGGAACCTAGTTGGAGTAAGATAGTAATTAATGAAACCTTGGGTATGAGAACATGTGTGTAGGCATCCTTTGAGAGACCTTGTAAGGAGAACTATGTGTGACTTTGATCAATTAGTGTGTTAGAAAACCAAGATCTGATTGCAAACCAAGAAATGGACCTTCCACAGGAAGAGAGGAAACGAAAAAGCATAAGCTTTGCATAAAATATGCAATTTGATATATTCAAAAAGACCAATAATTACAAGAGATAATTTGCTATAAAAGCAAAGATGCCTAAACCTAATCTTATCTTGAGCAACAAGATAGCTCGATAAGATAAAGATAAGATCCTATAACCTAGGAATTAAATAATGCCTAAGTGAACTTATGCAAGTGTAATTAAATATTAATTACACTAACACCCCCCCATAAGTGCAACTTAGAGATGTGTGTACCAAATGTAGTCCGGAACAACAAGGCTGATGGGGTACTCATGTACAAATCTCTAAAGAGAGAAGAAACCCCTGATTGGGGATGAGATTGCTCACGAAGAATCAACTTGGAAGAACTCTGATGGAAACAACTACTTTGGAACCCACAAATCCGACAAGCAAGGGAAAGATAGTTACGTTTGCAAAGAGCTGTCGAATCACAAATGTAACAGCAGACCCGATGCCAAGGAACACTGGAAACTCACATACTGGATCAACCCTAGGATCTGTAAACAACAGTAGATGAAAGGATGAAAGGACTCATAATGATGACAAATCTAGAAGTTGTGTCCAATGTCTGGCCCCGAAACTAAAACTACATGGGGCCGAGTACCATCAAGATTCTAGAACATTAACCATAAAAACATGGCCTTCAAATGAGAAAGATCTGAACCAATGCGGATCAAGAACTATAAAATCCCAATGTGAAGTGTGAACCGAAGCAAACCAACAATGTGTCCAGCTAAGCAAGAAAGAAGCTAAAAGGAGACAACAGGAAACCAGACAAACTCATGCAAGTTGTCACCAAAATGAAAGATGGATGCAAGAACCCCCCTTAATGGAACTTTATACCAGTTCATTATTACAATACCCAATGATTGCATAAGGAGATAATGCAAAACTACAGAAACATAATCGAAAATGCAAACCTAGCACATGAAACAAAAATGAATGCATGCCTAAAATAAGTTACACATTTTCTAGAAATGATGACCTTAGATCTACATAGAGTCGAAACCAGCTTGCTTGCCCATAAAAATCACAAAAATCGGATAAAGGTCAAAGATATATGCTTCAGGAGTGGCGAGCATCTGACTTCGAAGGCTGAGAAAAAAGCATCAAAAACAAAACAGAAAATATCACCCGGTACTCTTAAGTAGAACTTCGAAGCTTGACTTCCAGATATTAATGCTTCGTTTGCAAGAAAAAGGACACCGTATGCCCAAGTTATCCGTTTCCGTGAAAAGTACTCAAAAATTGTCAGGTTAGCCATGAGCCCTCGAGAAGGGCTAAAAAATAAGCCTAGTGCAGAAGACCAGGGGGCTACTGATAGAGTCTAGGACCCGAGAAGCTCCTGGTCACCCATGTGACCACCGCAGGAGCTGGCGGGCGCAGAAGGGGGCTGGGAGTAGCCCCTAGTCCTCCAAAGGACCAGCGCTGTGCATAGAGGAGCCCTCAGGGGCTGACATCGGAGGAGCAGCGGGCGGGTGGAATATCCACCAACGGTGGGCAGCCTTGATGGTGAGTGGTGGCTGCGGTGGCGGGCGGTGGCATTTCGGTGGCCGTTGGGTGGCGAGGCTGTTTACACTAGCAGCGCCAAAAACACCAGATTTTTTATTTATTTTTAAATTTTTTTGAAATGCATTGCCTCAAAAATTGTGCCTGGGGGCCATACGACCCTTGGGCAAAAATTTTTTTCCTCTCCAGACGACTGTGTCCAAATCGGACAAAATTTATATGGATATAGGGGTTTTTGGGCATTGCAAATCCAACAGCGAGGTTCGTTTGGGCCCAAAATTCTCCAAAATTCAGTTGACCCCCAGATCTATCAAAAAAATCCCCACCCGGAAGCAAGAAACCCTCACGGATCGGCAAATGATGGTGAAAATCAATGAAATAAAAGCCATTTTTGACTTTTTCCAGTGCTGTGAATCCAACGGAAAACCCTGATCTGATCCAAGATGCTGCATAAAGATGCTTAAGGATTGAAACCCTCGAGGGACCTCGAACAAGCTCTGCATTGTGTTCCTCCAAAAAGGCTGAGAAGGGGCTGCGAATCGAGGCTCTGATACCATGTTAGAAAACCAAGATCTGATTGCAAACCAAAATAGACCTTCCACTGAAGAGGAAAACGAAAAAGCAAAAGCTTTGCATAAAAACATGCAATTTGATATATTCGAAAAGACCAATAATTACAAGAGATAATTTGCTTTATAAAAGCAAAGATGCCTAAACCTAATCTTATCTTGAGCAACAAGATAGCTCAAAAGATAAAGATAAGAGCCTATAGCAGGAATTAAATGATGCCTAAGGTAAGACATGCAAGTGTAATTAAATGTGAAAAGTTACACTAGCGATTGAGCACATAAGGTCCTTGGGTGAAGGATGCCCCTATGACCTTGAGTTCATAGGGAAATTTTTAGAGGATGAAATAGGGTTTGGGGTTGTTCCTACCTTGTTTGACCTTCTCTCTTTAGCAGCTTAGCCGGTTAGAGGCTGAAATGAGTATTAGATGGTTATGAATGGGCTAAGAAAACCTAATAGCGTACTTGGTACATAATAGCTTCTAAATACTAAAGCGAGGAAATGGAAGTGAATGGTTGTTACCTTATGGGTTAATATTTGTTGGTCAAGGCCATCATGTGTTGGATTCAATGTGAGTTCTTACGTGTTTGTGGAATTCAACTCATACCTATATTTATGTATAGGATCTTGAATCATTTGATTGTGATATACTCTAATACTTGTGAATCTTGTTGTGTAAGTCTTAGGATAGAGATGACCCAAGTTTAAATCTTTGAGCTATTTGAGCAGTGATAGGTAGTCATTGGATTGTGCCAATGATCGATGTTTAGGCTACTATTAGGGATTAGTTAGCATTCACTTGGTTCATGGAGGTGAAGGTTAGTAAGGGCTACCTTGATTATGATATGGTAACCATTGCATGGGTAGTTTCCTTACCGTGCAGGGGTAATGGTAACTAGAGCTAACCATTGTATCAAGAGGGTTCATTAGCAGTTACCTATAACACAAAGGTGATTGATATCAAGTGTTACTTAGGTTGTGAAGAAGATAGATGACAATATTACTAAGGTCACACGGTGGCATATGTCGGAAGCTACTTCTTCTTGGGTGGATAGACTTGTCATTGATGACCTATAAGTGATTGAAGTTGGAATCACTAGGCCATGGTAAGTTCACTACTTGTGGAAATCTCTGGGTTGAAGACATACCTCGGTGTAGTATAGGATACACCAAATTTCTTTTCTATTTGGGATGCATTGTCAATAGGTGTTAGACATCCTTTGTGGATGTGCCAGTCATTCATTATGTATATGTTAGTCATTCATTGTGTAAATGGTCTTAGGTTTTATGTACCTTGTTATTGATGCCCTCACTAGTGATGACATCAAGTAGCATGGGTTGCTTGATTGTCACTATAGACAACAATGGATTGGGAAAAGTTGGGACCCACAGTGCAATATGGGATGCACTAACATTCCTTTTCCAAGAGAAATCCGCTTATGGGCTTATGTGATTGTGAATAAGGTAGTGGATTGATGCATGTAGTAGGTTGCATCCACTTCCACCTTACTAGTTCTTTATGTAAACTCATGGTGTATATTGGAACAAATCACTATTGTACTTATGATATGTGTATGATCCAATCATTGTTATACTTGTGATGTGCAAATGAGCTAGTCACCTTGTATAAATGTGATGTGTGTTTGAGACAATCATTGTGTGTGTGATCTTGGGATTATGGTATGATATGACCCCTATGCATTTGTGTGTATTTGTATAGTAATATTTGGTATGAAACCAACGCTTGATGACTTGTCAATATCATTCTATTGTAATTGACTAAGTTGATAGCTTATTCTTAATGAATAGTCATGGTTTAAAGGTGAGATCAAAGATCTCGTACAAGAGGAGAGAATGAACTCATGAAGAAATATTGAAAATGGCATGAATTAGGAATCATATTTTTTAGAAAAATAATTAAAGGTAGAACAAGAAGAGATTTTGAACTATGAAGACATTTATTGGAGGTAGAAGTACAAATAATATTTGCTTGGAGATAGGAATAAAAATAAGTTAATAACTCTACCCATGCAATAAAGAGCATAAACATGATCTCCACTATCACAAATGGGGGTGGGGAAAATTTGGCAGATCTAAGGAAAAATAGCGATGAGGTTATTTATTTCTTTGTGAGATTGCTTTCAAATACTAATGGATATATTCTTAGGAGCCAATATCCTCTCTTGGAAAATATTCCTATTCTTATAATGGTCGAACAAAATGAGACTTTAATTTTATTTTTATGGAGGAGATCTAAAAATTGTTGCCTTCCAACTTCATCTAGACAAGTCTCCAGGTTCAAATGGATTTCTTGTTAACTTCTTTTGGAAATGCTGACATATTTTGGATAAGACATCTTGTTGGTTGTTGATGAATCCCAAAGTTGTGGGAAAATACTTAAAGTATTTGAACAATATATGATTGCTTTAATTTCCAAAAATAATAATGTTATTTCTTTTGATGAATACAAGGCTATATCATTGTGCAATATTATATAAAATAATTGCTAAAACAATGGCTAATAGATTGGAAGTGATTCTCTCCATGATCATATCTAGGGAACAAAGTGGTTTCGAGCTAGAAAAATAGATCACTAATGATATTGTTTTGATTCATGAGGCTCTACATTCTATTTGGAAGTGTAAAAGAAAGGAATGATAATAAAATTGGATATCAACAAAACATTTGACAAAGCTGATTGGTGGTTCCTTATATGAATTCAATGCTTATTGAATTGAATGGGTTTTCAATTGCATCTCAAGTTCATTGGTTTCAATATTGGTGAATGGGAATTCAAAATGCTTCTTTGGCGTTACTAGAGGGTTAAAGTAGGGAACACTCTATCACCTTTTCTTTTCATTATAATGGTAGAGGCTCTTGGAAGAGTCATTCTAGCAGCCCATAGAAAAAATGATTGGAAAGGTATTAAGGTTACTTGGGAATTGCATGATCACACACCAAAAATTCATTGATGAGACCATTTTATTTGGGGAAGTGATTGCACTAGAAGCAAGGAAGATAAATGAAATTCTCACAAAATACAGTAATGCTTTTGGTCGGATAATAAATATGAAAAAATCTAGATCTTTTTTCCATGTTGATCTTGATAGGAAAAGGTATATATGTTATGAACTTAATATGAAGCTCCTTTCTAAAAAATATTTGGGTGTGCCACTATTTTATAGGGCTAACAAGGTAGAATATTTAAAACCTTTAGTGGACCAATGCAACAAGAAATTGGCCTCATGCAAGAGTTTTTCACATCTATGTTATATCCTATTTGAAATTTCCATACAAAATTGAAGTTGACAATGAAAAATAATGAGAAATTTTCTATGAAAAGCCACATTGAATGAGAAGAAATCCCCTTTAGTTAAATGGGATATGGTATGTATTCCAAAGGAGAAATATAGTATTGGATTCACCAAGCATAAATTACATTGTATCGTCTAAAAATGGTCATGATTAAGCTTGTTAATTTCTCCTAAATTCATCTACATATAAATAAATTTAATTATTTATTTATATTGTTCATCTTCTAATTCTTCTACCTTAATTAAATAAATAATTTTATTTAATTATTGACATTTCCCACATTCCTCTTAATTAAATTAAATAAATACGATTATTTATTTTAATTATCATATCATTCCAAAGTTTGAATATTTGAATATTCAAATAATGGAATATTCTCTTCATCCCATAATCAAATTAAATATTAAATATTTAATTTAATATTTTCCTCACTCTAAATTCATTTCTAAAACATAATTAAATACAATTTATTTAATTATGCAAATTTCTATATCCGTCTTCACTTCTAAATTAAATAAATTTATTTTATTTAATTCTAACTAATTCTAACTCATTCTTCGAAATGACAATTTCCCTTCGGATCTCAATGACGACAATCGAAGAAAAGGGAAACCTTCTATCTCCCTCATCCACTTTCAAAAATCTTCCACCGTCCATTCGAACAAGCTTAATACGGGCCGTTAATCAAATCAGCCAATCGAATCCTTTCGAAAACTCTATAAAAGCTGATAAAAATCCAAGCTTTGGTTACCTACGCATACATACGAAAACGCATGAACGTACATGCAATCAACTTATGCAATCACAGCCATTTTAGCATCACAACCATACTTTCATCTTAGCATAGCCTTGCATTTAGCATAGTGTGCATTTTTAAAATCTCGTTCTTTAGCTATTCATTTTGTTGAGCTTGATCTGCTGACCTGAGAGCCATTAGAAACAACAAAATGCTGGAGTTAGAGAGAGATAGGACGATTTCAGGGAAGCTGCAATCACAATTTGCTTATTCTGTTTTATTTTTCAGTTTTTCCTGATTTAATGTCTTATTGATATGTGTTTGAATTTCACTTAGATTGATCACATTTT
>VDFB02031358.1:0-23771 GCA_007258455.2 Sequoia sempervirens | reverse complement strand
AAACATTATCATCAGCGTTTTAATAAATCAAACATCATCACTTTAATTAAATAGATCAAACATTTATTTAATTAAATCCATATTTCATCCTTTTCTGATTTAAATAAATCAAATATTTAAATCCTAAAGGTCAACTCACCTAATCAGCATTAAATCAGCATAATCATCATCTATTTAATCTAACCCTGATTAAATGTTAATCCCACCCCACTTGCATTCTCTAGATTTAGCCACTTGCACATATAAATCAATTTATTGATTTATTAAAACACTCATTTTCCCTCAACATGACAAGTCAAACATTGCATTTATTGTTGTTTTTCTTGTCCCCCTCTCAAAATTTATTGCAAATTTGAATTCAAATTCTCCCTCTCATGGGCACTCTTCCCAAATCTTGCACAACCATTGACCTATCATCATTTGACAAGTGTCATCTTCTCATTGGAGGATCTTTAGTCCCACATTCACCATCTTGGCCAATCTATCATCAAGAAAATCTATAAAAGAAGGCCCTCATTCTCATTCATGGATCCACAATTTTATGCAAGGTTACTCTCTTGGTTTGAGAAATAATCTTGTTCTTCATCTCCATTGCAATACATCATCATTTTAGCTATTGATCAAGGGTTGGGAAAGGGTCACTAGCACATGTGACACCAATCCACTATGGAATAGGTGACTTGTTATTGCTTTCCTAATGCTTTAGTTTTTATTTTGTCATGTATGGCATTTGGAAGTCTTTACAAGGTATTTCATAGAGGTATTTTGTTAGATTTGTGAAATACTAACCCATATATGAAGTTTAGTTTTTGCAGATTTTAATGGATACCTACAATAACCAATCTTTATCTTAGTTGGTCAATTACAAGGGCATTCCCCTTTGATTTACATGTTGCTTCACTAATAGGAACTTGGGTTTGGATTGTCTCCATAGTATCCACAAGAAATCCTCCTCAACTTGGTGAAAAAATGTTGTTATGAACCATCTTATGTTGTTTCCTAAAGATTCAATAGTTGATTTAGGGGATTCAAAGCCACTCTCCTCTATTCTAACAACTCTACCCTCTAGGTCTGGTGAGGTTCCTTCAGATATTTTGGCTAATGTTCTTAATACTCAACAAATTATTTCTACTATTCTTATTTTTCCTTTAGCTTCAAACTACTATTTTTTTGTTCTTGATATGGTAGTTTTTCAATCAAAAAATTCATTTTGTCCCTTAGTAATGCCCTTAGATGAGCCCTTGGGGGGGATCCCCTCCCTCTTCTCCTAAGACTACAAATTTGGAAGTTAACACTTAATGGACAATTATCAAACCTAAAAGAATGATATCCCCTAATTGGTCCCTCAACCACACAAAAAGTCTAAGGGTGTGAGGGTCTAGTATCGAATCAAGAATTATTTGGGCTTGATCTCTTTCATCGCATTTTTATTTTGGGAAACTAGGTTGATATGGCTTTGTGTGATTGTTGTTTTGTTGTTCTTTTCTAACAAGGTTTGGAATTTGTCAAAATTTTAACTTATCTTAATTAAAAACAAACCCAAAATTAATGATTAATAACATATATTATAAATGTTTGATAAGTATCCAAGTCCAAAATAATTACAATAACTTAGAGCTAAATAAGGAAGAAGTAGGAAAAAAATTAAAATCAAGAATCATAGAATAATATATAAAAAAAAGTGCAAGCATAAACAACCATTACAAAAATTACAAGTGTGATTTTCATTTTAGAAGGAATTTTGAAAATTCTCAAAATATTGTTGATAGTACCCAAATTTTTGAATATTTTTTAACATGTCTAAATTATTTTTCATGTTATCTTGACTTTATAAAATGTTAAAAACTTATCTTGTCATCTAAATTTTGTAAATTTTTATATGAAAGAAAATTTGAAACATGTATAAAGGATTCATAATCACCTTTGCCCCTAAAATACTGAGATTGCTCATTTTCCAATAGATTAGTAAGAGAAATCCAAAGATTAAAACATAAATTATTGGTTAATTTGGCTAATAATAAAAGTTTTTTATGAAATCTAATTCCTTTATGGAGCAGCAACATGTGTTACATCTTTGTCTCCCTAACTAGTATAGAGGTAGATATTTGGGGTCTAGTTGCCTCCTAAGTTATCCAACAAATAAGAATGGGGAACAACATTCATTTTTAGAATCATTATTAGTTGTTAATCAATCTTTATTTGATTTTTCATATGCATATTATGAGGTGGATGAGAGTGTCTTCATGATGGAAAGAGGTGAAAAGTAAAAAAAAAAGAAAGTTTAAGATTTAGCTGACTAGTCATATAGTGGTTAAATTACATAGTAAAAAACAAAAAACAAAAATACTTAACAAGTTCTTTTATATAATTAAAACACATGATTTTATTATTATGTATACTTTTTTATATCTATTATTATTGGATAAGAGACTCCATATATAATAAAATCATTTATATCATTACATAACACATAAGCTTAATTAAATATTAAATAATGATCAACCTTAAAAATCAAACTTATATATATATATATATATATATAAATGAATTTACCTATCCTAAACTTTTAGTACAACTGTATATTTATAATGTGAGAAAATACAACAAATATAATATAATCATTATAAAATATTAAATTTATTCCAATAAATATAATATGATCCTTATAAAATGTTAAATTTATTCACACAAATATAATATGATCATTACAAACCCTTAATTTATTTTATGACATGTGAATGATGAAGTGATTAGATTTTCATGCAAATAAATAGTTAATAAATATTGATATTATAACTGTTGTAAACCTCTGCCCATACTGACATCACCTAAAGCTTTGCAGCGCAGTAAATGTGACAATGAGTTTGAGCTTTGGGTTGGTGGGAAGGAGAATAAGGTTTAAAACTGGGCACGAAAAATTTACAGTAAACGCTTTAAAACTGCACGCGCAAAATTTGAAAGTTAACGGAGAACGAGAAGTGAACGGAAGAGGGATGGATTTAAATGGGCCCACACCAGCTACCCAAGTGGTCAACACTTAGAGTGTGCTGGTTAAGCCCAGCCCAGTAGTATAGTTGCAAATAGTATGATCCTGGGTAGAACGTGATCTAAGGCCATTATGGACTTGGATGAGGAGTAATAATGTGGAGAAATTTAGACTTATGGGAGGTGATGGAGTAATGATGTTTTGGAAATCCCAACCCAAGCTTCAAGGGTAAAACATGGGATGATTGCAAGCTTTTATATCCCCATTGGTGGTAGATCATACTACACATTGCAAACAGTTGGGTAGAAAGAAAATAGACATGCAAATAAGGTTGGAAAGCCAAAGAAGACAAATGTCTTTTTGGGGAAAGATTAGGCGTGTGGACGTGCCGTGGGCCCCATCTTAACCGGTCATTCCAATATCCCATGTCGTTTAACTTTTGCCGATAGGCCTCTCCCGTTACCGTTTTTATTTTTATTTTTTCCGTTCCCGTTGGCGACCGCCGTTTGGAGGGATCCATCTGCCGTTACCGTTCGCCGTTTCCGGTTGTCAAGGTTGCCGTTCGCGGAAGCAGGGCTTTGACGGGCTGCAGCACGTGAACTGTTACGCAGGGATTCCTGAAAGAAGTGTGATCTCATGGAATGCCATGATTGCAGGATATACGCAAAATGGATTTGTTTGAAAGGCTTTGCCAGACTCCGAAACCTTTTCCAGCAGCTTCCTTGCCTGTGCGAAAATTAAACGTTTGGAACAGGGTATGGACATCCGTCGAAGGGTAAATGACAGAGGGTTTGGCTGATGGGTTTTGTTAGATGATGTAGTTGCAACTATCCTGGTAGACATGTATGCAAAATGTGGAAGGATAGACAAGGCCCGTGAATGATTTAACAGAATACCTCTAAGAAATGTGGTCTCATGGATTGCCATGATTGCATATGCAGAAGCATAGACAAGGCATGTGAATTGTTAAACAGAATGCCTTGAAGAAACGTGTTCTCATGGAATGTCATGATTGCAAGATATTCACGACACAGATTGCAACTCCCCTGGTAGACATGTATGTAAATTGTGGAAGAACAGACAAGGCACAATATTTGAGGGATATTCACAAAACAGATTTCAACAATTCAGACATATGAAATTCAGGAGCACCAGTAGGCAGTATTGGAAACTTATTGCTTTGTTTTCAGTTATCCTCATATTTAGCAGTGAGCATTCAGTTCATGCAAATGATAACTGCTGTAGTTCAATATACCAGTTTGGGGACTCATTAGCTGATACAGGGAACCTAATTATGTCTGGTCATGGTGTATTAAATACAATCACAGAGCTTTCTTATGGAGAGACCTATTTTAACAAGTCCACAAGCCATTGCTCTAATGGCAGACTTATTATTGATTTTATTGGTATGTTTCCAATGTTCATATCATTCCCTTGAGTGAATTTATTCATGGTTTTGTTTTTGCAGCCAAGGTTTTGTTAGATTTTTCAGCTAAGTGTTTTGCTAAGTTACAGGTAGACATGAATATGGAACAAAGCTTTCTCTCAACCAGGGGATATGGCGTTCTATTTTACTGAAGTTATAATGGTATTTCTATGATTTTGATATTGGTGTATTGTTTTGTATGGTTAGCCAAGGCATATGGACTGTCATTTTTGCCTCCATATTTAAGCAAACTTGCAGACTACAACTCTGGTGTGAATTTTGCCATTGCTGGCGCCACAGCTCTGGATGCCTCATTTTTTGAAGAGAGGCAAACATCCATCTTCACAAATTTCAGCCTAAACACTCAGATCCAATGGTTCAAGGATTTTAGGAGATGTACTATTCTAGCACAGAAGGTTGGTGGGTTTTTTAGAGTATTGTTGCTGTGAATACATGGATGTAATTACTACTAATATGATATAACATCGTTAGTTTATAATCAATGTTTTGACTGTGCTAGACTCTTAGGAGCATTTTGAAAATTCATTATTTGTCCTTGGAGAGATTGGTGGAAATGATATAAATTACCCTTTGGGGATGTTCATAGAGAAGGTCAAAGTTCTTGTACCTTTCATCATCAAAGCTATTAAAACAGCCCTTGAGGTTGAATAGATTTCTTTTATTGTTCTTAAAGCTAATTTTTTGAATTTCTATTGACTATGACATTTGATTTACTTGCATAACTTATGTAAATCTATCATGTCTTTGATGTTCGTTAGACAGTGGTTCAAGAAAATGTGAAGTTACCTGTATGGCTTAAGTAAATTTAATTTATTTTATCTTTGATGTTTCTTAGGCATTGATTGAACAAAATGCAAAGAAGTTCTTGGTTCTAAGAAATTTGCCTATTGGATGTTCACCTTCCTACTTATCACTAGGCTCAATTAATTCTTCATCAGACTTTGATGATATTGGGTGTTTGATCAAATTTAACAAATTTTCTCAAGATAATAACCATCTTTTGAGAATTATGTTACAAGATGTGCAGAAAGATCATCCAAATGCTTCAATTGTATATGCAAATTATTATATACTTCTTTTGCTTATCAAAATATATATATATTGAATGCCTGACTTACAAAAATATAGAATCTAACAAACTCAGAGATGCATCCAAGAAATGAACTGAAACTAATTTGATTGGAAATCTGAACCCTTTGATTACATGAATACATACACTCATAACCCACTAAGTATGATTCCTGAATTTGTTTTAGAATCGTCCATAATTACATATATACTTACAGTCATATTATAGTACATGAACTCTTCATATTATTTTAAAACTGGGCACAACTAAATAAATGTTTGATTGAAAATCAATGAAATCCCAAATTTGTTTAAAAGCTAGCATAATTTATAGAGATATTGCAGTCACCATAATATATGAAATCTGGAATTTGTTTTAAATTGTGCATAATTAAATGGATATTTACAGTCATAATCTAGTGCAGGAATTTCTGAATTTGTTTTAAGTTGTGCATAATTACATAGATATTTATTATTTACAGGCACAAAGTCCTAAATATATTTGGGTATTTTGTTATGAATAGATTTATTTTAAAGTTACGTACAATTTAATAGTTAATTGAAGTTTTGTTTTTAATTTATTTTAAAATTCTGCCTAATTAAGTAGATTTTCAGTCATATTAAGTTATTTTGTTCTAAGTTAATTTTAAAGCTATGGGCAATAGTCATAACCTAGTATCTGAATTTGATTCTAAAATTATATATGGAGTCCTGACCAATTTAATAAAACTTTGAATTTATATTTAAATTATTAATGATTGGAAGTGTTCCATGGCGATGCATCCCTTGGGTCCTCGTGACTTCCCAAATGTCTCAATTATAGGATTTCCCATGTTCTTAAGGATTGGACTGCCTGCACATTTGGTGCATAAAAAATAATGAAATGCATCTATCAAAAAAATTGCTTAGAGACCCAAAATAACTGAAATGGGGAAGATTGTCATTTGCATATCAGGACATTATATTTAATTTTTGAAATTTCAAATACATTTAATTTGTTAAATTTATTTACTAGTCATCGCTTGCCATCTTCAAATTCTGGCAATTTTTTTGCCATGCCCAAAACCTCATCCCTATGTTTATCTGTCCCCAAAATTTCTAGAAACACTGGTAATTATATAGAAATATGTAGTTGTGGATATTTGCATTCATGATCTAACATGTGAAATCCTGAATTTATTTTATGTTTATGTGCAATTGCAGAAAAAAAATGTAATTATAACCTAGTGCATGAAATTCTGAATTAATTTGAAGATTAAGGATTATTACATAAATAAATGTAGACATGGATATTTGCAGTCATGACATAACATGTCAAATCCTGAATTTATTTTATGTTTATGCACAATTTACAGAAAAAATTATAATCATAATCCAGTTTTATATGGTTTTCTAAATACTTTTTTTTTAAATTCACAAACCCTAGATTCATATGGTATTGTGCATTAGGGTTTGAAGTTGTCTAGAAATGGCGGAAGTTGCAAATGGGGGCTCAAAACCCTCAAAATCTTCTGGCAGCGGCTACAAAATATGCAGCCAGAAAAAAGGCTAATTTGCTTTAAGTCTAAAGATTGAGACAAAGCCTCAGTAAGAGAGCATGAAAATGTTGCATTTCAATTTCTGTAACAAATTTCGAGCAAACTCAAGTCGATGAGCTATATCTGTTTACTGATCTCGAACAATGTTGGACCTGCGACATACTACCACAATACCTGAGGTGAAAATTATGGAAAAGACGAAACAAAAACAATGTGAAATCCCACATGCAAATTCCTGAAATGCCTTAAACAAACAGAGCAATAAGCGGGTAAGTAATTACCAATTGGTAATTACAACAAAAATAGCATACAACAGCCAAATTGACAAACCCACAAACATAACCTACAGGATGTTTTTTGGATATCCATGGTACATGAATAGCCGATTGACTTCATTGAAAACACTGAGACACTATTACAGATATAAGTTACTCAATAGAAACAAAGTTGGGGGAGAAAAAGATTGTACAAAGAAAATCCTTACAATAACAATTACAACAAGTACATCACAGTCAATATGAACAAACGCTATAATGTACAGTCAATATGAACAAAATTACACTATAGACAACAGGTATGCAGTTTGTATGTCAGATATTGTTATCATTGACTCATTCTTCCATATGGAATAAGTCTGCACATTTTTTGTGGGGCAATTTATAGGGAAAATATCCAATTCCCACCAACAAATAACAAACTAAAATTTTCATTGAATTAATAAAATGACAAATAACAGATGTTGTAGATGCAGAATCATAAACTATTTGCCAAATCTACAAAACATTAAAATCCCAATATTTGAGCCACAAACAACAACACATCGACAATGCAGGCTTACTCTCTACATGTGAGAACAGATCTGCATTGTTCATGTGTTGTTGTGTGATGTTCAAACATCTTGCTCCCACCACCACTATTTAAATTAAAATTTCACCGAGTTAGAACATTTAATAGCCAAACTGTAGGTCACAAAGCAGCAACTGTTGTCATCAACATGTATCGTTCCAATATTCAAATCTTCAAATTGCACACAAACTGGATTACATCATTTATTACCACCTGTATGAAGCAAGCCTGTGCCAGTGATGGGAGTAGCTTGTTGGCCAAACATTCTGCTCCCCCTGCCTACTAATAAAATATAATTTAACTGATGTCTACAATCCTAAATCATAGAGCACCATTGTATTATAAAGAGTTCAACAATTTTGCAAATGCTCAAGTTCCAAAATCTGACAAACAAACTGCATTATATCATATATTACAACATGTATAAAGCATGCCTGAAATGGTGATAGGGATGCAACTTATGGACAATAAATAAGAAACACATGTGATATCAAATTCTAACAAAAAAAATCCAATAAAAAATTAATGCATGTATGTTTTGTCAAATCCAATAACTTCATCCAGCTTTTTATAAAACTTCAAATGTTTTGTTAATAGAAAGTTTTCTATATAGAAATCTAATTTCGGAGCATTTTGTTAAAATCTATCAATTGGTCAAAAATATAGCACTTGTCTCTTATGACTTTTGTTGCACAAACAACATCATTTGGTAACTGGCCTACCAGCTAATCTCATGTACTACACGAATGTATGCAAAAAATTAGACCAAATATTTTTCTAACAAACAATCCACACCTCTTCGGCGTACCCATTGCACACTAAGGTGCAATTGCTATTTTTAAATAATGCTTAATTTCATGGATAACTGCAGGCGTAAGTTGACTAGTGAAATCCTGATGCTCTTTGTAAAATTTGCAGAATTGAATCAATATGTGTCATCATAATCTGTACTTGAAATCCTGAATTTATTTTAAAACTTTGAACAATTTCATAGATATTTTCTGTCATTACCTAGCAGGAAAAACCATGATTTTATTTGAAGTTAGGCACAATTAGATTGATTTTTATAGTCATAATCTTTTAAATTCTAAATTTATTTTAAAATTATTCATAATTTATGGAGATATTAAAAGTTCTAACCTAATTTTGAAATACATAGATGAATATTTGTGATCACAACCAAGTATTCAAAATCGTGAATTTATTTTCATGTTACCCACAATCATACTGACATTTGCAAGCATAACCTAGTAACCAAAAACCTCCATTTGTTTTGAAGCTATGTATGATCGCCTAGATAATTGCAGTCATACCTTGAACATGGAACCTAAGATGCATTTTGAAGTCATGCACAATTACATATACATTTGCAGTCATAACCTTGTATGTGAAATCTTGTGATTATTTTAAAATCATACACAAAAACGCCAATATTTGCAATCATAACTTAGTGCTGGAATTCCTTAAATTGTTTCAGAATTATGCACAATCACGTGGATATTTGCAATTGTCACATAGTAACTGGAATTCTCTTTGTTTCTAAGATTTAATTTGATGGGTCTATATAAATACTTGTCAAGGAAAGACTAAACGGTGCCAGTACTAACAGCTGCAGCAATTCTGGTGTAACAATGGCTGGTGAATTGTTCTCATGGAATGTCATGATTGCAGGATATTCAAAAAACTGATTGCAACTCATCTAGTGGACATGTATGTAAAATGTGGAAGAACAGACAAGGCACGTGGACTGTGACAACATGCCTCTAACAAATGTGGTCACATGGACTACAATGGTTGCAAGATTGCAGGATATGCACAAAATGGATTTGTTGAAAAGGCTTTAGAAACTTTTAAGAAAATGCAATGTGGGTGTAAAGCCAAATTCCACAGCCTTTTCCAGCATCCTCCTTGCCTATGTCAAAATGGGAGCTTTGGAACAGGGCATGGACATCCATCAAAGCATAATGGAAAGAGAATTTTTGTTAGATATTATAGTTAGAAATGATGTGGTAGACATGTATACAAAATGTGGAATAATAGACAAAGCACGTGAACTGTTGGACAGAATGCCTCAAAGAGATAAAGGATAAAGCAGCTTTGTCAGATGTAATAGGAAATATACATATACATCTTTTTAACCTTGTACTTTAGTTATTGTGAAACTTAGAGAGATACTATTAAAATAAATTTTCAAAGAGAGAAATTATAATGTAAATTCTAATAATCATGTCCTATTCTCCATATTAAATATTTAGATATCAAAATTAGAGTTTCACATATACTTTCAAGACATGTATGTACACATGCAACCAACTTTACATTCAACACTCTTATTTTGAAAATCATGTGTGCTCATTCATATATAACAAGGGGTTGCATATAGTCAGGGATTTATCATGAAAGCTTAGACTAATCCTTGGCCCATTTAAGAATTTTGCATAGAGAACACAATATGGTAGCTTGTTGGAAATAACAGAAGTGGGTTAGACATAAAAAAGAACTAAGAAATTGCAGGTAAAGATCCTAAGGATTTCAAATGTCAATGTGGGCAATGATTTTAAAATTCTACAATCACAACTAGATTTATATGAAAATTAAACTTTAGTAATGTATTATATTTAACTACACTTGAGCAACTAGTACACAACTAAACTTGAGCATGATGACACTATCCTATGTGTTCTCAATAAAATCATGTGTGCTTGAAATAGTATCTTGCATGCTTCCAAACTCTGTGTTGTCAACCATGTCAAGATTGTGTTCATTGTACTGGGTATGATCCTTGTCTTGTTCATTTTCCCTATCAAGATCATCAAACCAATTTCGACGCTTAAGATTTCATGGCATTTGTGGAAACTTAGGTGTTCTGTTGGAGATACTTGGCCTTCTCCTCACATTCATGCACTCAATCAAGTCTTTTTGTCGGCGAAGAGTGTGACCAAATCCGTCTTGTACAGGGCGAAATGGATGCACACTTGGATGGTCTAATCCAAGCTGCGATGAGACATGTCTACTTTTTACCTTGTTTGACAAGTCCTTTAAAATCTTCTCAATGAAAGTAAGTGTTGCCAAATCAAATGTGTGAGTCAAAATTCCTTGAAATGTGTCTGTTAGTTGCAACTTCTTTTCTATCGCTACATTTCCATCTCTGTTGTCAATAGTCTACAAACAAAAATATAAATATTTTAAAAATTACTAATCAAACTAACATGAATTGGAATGAGAAAAATGTGGTTATAATGTCACCTGTGTATGTACAGAATAATCCTCCAAGAGATGGCATTTTTCATTACCTCTAATCCCATCAAATTCATCAATTTCCTACATTGACATTGCAACACATTTAAAACACATTTTTTTGCAAATAATGATAACCAATAGAATAAAAGAATAATTTTTTTCAACTACCAAATGATTAGAGACACTGGCGGTGCATCCATCTTCTATATAATCAACTGTATTAGCAATATTATCAAGGTCTTCATGCAAGTTGTTAGATAGATGTCGTCTCTCCCTCATCAAGTTCACTTTGATCACATGCTTGCACATGTATCCTTGTATTGAGAAGTTGCAAGAGCACATACATAGATCAGGTGAGGATCTATACACCTCATATCGAAAACAAGGATTGCTTTCACTTGTCACCCATGCTATGCGATCATCGGTGTCATTGAATGTAACATGGTCATCTGGAATTTGCAAGGCTCGAACCCAAGATGTGTTTTCAATCTTCTCAATATCAAAGTTCCTATAGAAACCATGTTTCTTGCTAACTTGCACCCACCAATAATAGACATAAACATGTGTTGTTAGTTGATGTACCAACCAATCAACACGACGATTTGCAGCACGCTCGACTATTTTCAAGAATCGTCTCTTTAGGTGTGAGTGGTAGGACTCTATGGCACCATTTGTCTCTTGCCCTGCATGCTTTAGTGTATGGCAACATCTAGCCCACATACTCATTCTGTCAGACCACCATCCCTTAAAATATTCAATGAATGACGGTTGTGTATATTTAAAGTCTTCAATAAATTTGTGAACCTCATTCCTTGCAGAATCCTCATCTATTGAACGATGCATGATATATCCAAGTCTATCAAACATCTCTCGTCTTTCTACATTATCTTTGACCTTTGTGATCAAGTTCTTCAACCACGCACGTCTAACATGCCAAGAGCATAGATATACATCACACTGAAACACTTCTCTGCATCATGAATAATTTTACTCAATATTTAATATTCTTACATGTGATGTATTAAAATATTTACAAAAGCGTACAAAGTTTTAATGAAAAATAAAACACCTGATAGCTTTGATCTCAGCAGCTGCATCATCCACCATGAATGCATTTAGTCTCCAATCAATATTCTTCAAGTGAACCTGTCACGTCTCATACTTTGATGCTATTTTGACAATGACTTACTTTGATGCTATTTTGACCATGACTTATTTTGATAATGTTTGACCATGACTTATTTTGATAATCTTTGACCATGACTTTATGGGATTTAATATACGAATTATGATACTATGCTTTGATGTATGGGAATGTAGAAAAATAATTGTTTTCTTTCAAGAATTATGAGTGCATTTATATAAAATAGGAATGTTGATTTAATTTTTAAATTTACGTTTCTACAATGGTTACTAATACACTTTCGTTTTTGCACGCCTGAGTGCATTTGAGTGGCAGGTGATCGAAGGCCAAGGTGATCGAAGGCCAAGAGTGTGATTGAGGAAAAGAAGGTTAGCTTTCCGACAGGGTAAAAGAGGAGAAGCTCTCGATTACACACACACCACTTAAATCATGTAGCTGCATTAGGTCATGTTTGTTTTTCAATGTGATTGCGTGAAAATGATTAGCATAGCAAATTTAAATTATGGTTTAATTAACCTTAGAAATTGTGGAAATAATATGGCTTATTCTATTTTAATTATTCCCCATTTATATTTGAGCAACAAAAAGGAAAAATCTGTTTTAAAAGAAATATAATTAAAAATAAAACAAAATAAATAATGGAATAGAATATTGTGTTTGCATAAAATGAAATTTTAGGTTTGCATAAAAGGGGATATATTTCTGTTTTGTATATGGTTAATTTTCCAAAAATAATGAGGAATGAACAGCCCGAGAGAACATTGGGCTCTGGAAATTCTATCTTAAAACCAACAATGCAGTTGGCATGTGGCAATCCTTAGAAATTGCATGAGAATTTTATCTGTCATCTGGAAATTTTATGCATGATCCTCGAAAAGAGGTAGAGAGCTTTAAGAGAGAAAAGAGGACTTCGATTGAGTGATATCCGAGAGCTCTGGAACAGAGATGAAGAAGGAATTGCTGGGCTTCTGCACTGGAAAGCAAAATTTGCCAGGTTCTTTTCATGTTTTGCCTTCTTTCAAATTTAAAATTGCAGTAAGGAAATGGAAGGAATGAAATGCTTTATTCCTTGATATGAGCACAAACAACTGAGAAATCTTTTCAATTTCGTTTTTAAATTTGGGAAATTGCTTACTTCTTTTGTTGCAATATAGAATACACATTCTTTTCTTCAGAATTAGGGTTTTATTCTGTTACAAAATCTGCAATTTATTAAACTACTCTGAAGTATAATTGGAAATACATATATAATCATATAATCATATATATATACATATATATATATGCACAGGAATTTTGAATTCCCGTGCATATATATACATATATATATATATATATAGCTATTGATATATATATATATATATATATATATATATATATATATATATATATATATATATATATATATATATACATATATATATATATATATATATATATATATATATATTCAGACATAATAAGTTCCGTGATAAAACTCTGTCATCTAAACAAATTCAAAATGTCTTTGAGATAAATTCGAATGCAGATTATACTGGGCAAATGTTTTCTTTATTCTGAGTTTTGAAATTGCTATCCATAGGAATGAGGAAGGGATATTATTCCCTTGTCCTCCCCATGGGAAGGACGTGACCCTGTGAGAGGCGCGAGCCCCTCACAGTCCGCCCCCTCCCCATGGGAAGGGCAAGGGCTTCCCCTGAGCTTTTGGTTGCTCAATGCCAGTAAGGAAACCCTATAAAATGTCCTGTTTTGTGTGCACGGCCAGTGAATTCTTGAACAGTTTAAAAGAACCAGAATTTCTTTCTTCAAATTACACATAGTTATACATGAATTTCTATACACACACACACACACACATATATATATATGTATACATATACATTTGGCTGTATATACATACATACATATATATATTTATATACATACATATATATATTTATATATATACATATATATATATATAGAGATATCCATGCATATATGTGCCAAAATACAAGTTGAAAATAGGAAAATCATTTCCAGAAAGTAGTATGAACTCTGTTAATTATACACAAATATCTCAGAATTGTTAAACCTGAAACAAGAATAGAAATGTTTTTGAGAAACCATGTAAACTGGAAAGCATCTTGATTACTTAAACATATACTTACTTACAGCAGAAAAATCCTGAGTAAAGGAATACAACATCAAAATTTGAATGAAAGATTATCTTTCAAACCTCAGAATTTCTGAATAAATTGCACTGTTTCAGTATATTATTATTATTACTCTGTAACCTGTATTGAAATTGGGAATTAAACTGTCAGTCAGCCTGAGCTTGGAAAGAATAGAAATGCATATTGAAAACAGAAAACACTGTTCCTTCTTTCTATTAGTGCACTGAAAAGTATTAAGACATATATGTTCTTCTTTAAAACAGAGCCTTTATCCAAATCAAAAAGGGTTACTTACCAAAGAATAAATGACATCTTACTACTGAATTTACAAAGGATGTTCTGAAATTCATATTTGAAATTCTTTTAGAATTAATTGAATGATTGAAACATGTACGAAAATGCATAATTTTCTGCTTTGGTATTTATTCATACTTCACTATAGTAACTTCCGGGACAGGGTGCCGAAGGTGGGCCAACAGAGACGGTAGTATTACCTTTTCTAAAATACCATTTACTTGTATTATTTATGCTTGGCCAAGCACTGTACCATTGAAATAGATGGGTTGTTTTTTTTTTAAAAGCCTAGAAACATATATGTATTTGAGTCTCTGCCACCTCCTGTTGCAAGAAATGTGTTTATTTCTCATGTTAGAAATGCATATAGGCATCAGGCACGCATCGAGAGTTCCCTCCTATTTTATTGTTTCGGGTTGCTAGGCTCCTTTATGCAGGGCCGGGGATTCCTTTGAGTTAGGAAGGGACCCGGGGAAGTCATGGACTTCGTGGTTGGGCGGAAAAGGCGCCTGAATCACATTCTTGGCCCCAGCTCGCAAGAAGACCGAAGGTGTCACGGCGGTTGGTGGTTCCAAGTTTTATTTGCTATTGATGTATTTGTGTATTATTCAGAATTGGATCGAGAAGCCCATTGTAAATGTATATTTATTTGACATTCTTTGTTGAAACTTTGAAATAGAAGTATGATTTGAAAGTATCTAATGTAACATTGATTTGAGGAGTTAAAGTTTTTATAACTTAGCATAGAAAAGATGTTTCTATTAGAATTGTTGATTCTTCCAAGTGAGGTTGAATATATGTATATGAGAAAGTCATTTGAAATACTTATGTTTAGTATAATCTTGATACATTACATTGAAGTCATTATTATATATATGAAATGCAATTTAAATTCTCTTTATTAAGATCATTTGGAAGTGTTATGAATAATGTTGACTTCTTGGAAACCTTTTTATAATGGTTTGAATAAATTTAGAATACTCTTAATTTCTCTTTAATACCGATTTAAATGGATTGAAAACACTCTTAATTTTCCGAGCGCCACATCTTGGTATCAGAGCAGCATGGTTCAACTCTAGGACCTATGCCTAACTACGTATGGCGTTGTGTCTTAATCAGGGTGACCTAAAATGGAAAATAGAGTGTACCAGCGAATTGGTGGATCTCGTGGAGGTCCCAATGATAAACTAGATCAAATTTTGGCCTTGCTGCAAAGCCAGGGGGCTAGAATTGAAGAATTAGAACAAGGGAGGCGAGATGGCCATCAAGGATTAAACACAAATGAAACTGATGGAGAAGCAAATGCTGAACCACCTGGAAAAGAGGAAAAACTAAATAGGGTGGTTGAGGAGCTGGGAAAAGACCTAAAGAAGGTCGCTCCTCCGAAGTTTGATGGGAGAACCTTTGGAGATGGGGCAGAAGCTTGGGTTATAGAAATGGAGAGGTATTTCGCCCTACGAAATCTATCAGATGAAACAAAGGCTGAATGGGGTTCATATCAACTCACTGGTGAGGCTGCTACTTGGTGGGAAAATGAAAGGGTAGATAAGCAGTTTATGCATGGGAAGGTAACTTGGGATAAGTTCCTACAACTATTTAGGAAGAGGTGGTTACCACAATCTCACTTTGATAAGAAAATGACAAAATTCCAGGTACTTATACAGGGGGGCATGACAGTGACTCAGTATTGGGAGAAATTCTCTCACTTGCTCAAGTACGCACCCCAATACTAGCATGATGAGAGGTTTCGAGTTCAAAAATTTATTTTGGGGCTTAGACCTCAAATTGGAAATGAAATAGATCTGCATAATCCAGCCACCATGGATGAAGTTTTTGATTTAGCAATCAAACAGGAACACAAGTTGCAACAAGCTGCTAACTATAAGAAGAGCAGGGAAGCCAAGTATGGCAATAGAAATTCCAAGGGAATCGTCAAGGTAATAGCAATTAGGGTGGTCAGAGCAAATAGGACAGTCAAGGGAATGAAAATAGGCAAATCAGAAATTTGAAGAGGGATGGTAGTCCTCAGGACCGCAACGAAGGAAACAGGAACAATAACAACAAGAAGGGGAACTACAATAAAAGGAATGATAATAACAGGAGAGATTTTTCTGACAAGCCCAAAGCACCTCATGGAGGTTGTTATACCTGTGGTGGCGAGCATTACGCCAGTGTGTGCCCTCAGAGAAATAACAAGCAAAATAACAGGAATCAACATCATATTCATGCAGCGGTTGACAATCGCCAAGCAGATTATCAAGCAACTCCCATCCAGTTATCGGGTAAATTATTTGGATGCCCTGTTTCTGTTTTGATTGATACTGGTGCTACTGATAGTTTTATAGATCCTCATGTTTTGACTAAATTATCAGTTAGACCAAGTTTTATGGCAAATTCTTGGAAAGTTTAGTATGGAAACCGGGTAGAGAAGAAGGTAGAGCAATGCATGTATTTCAGCAAACTTGAACTCCCTAACCTTCAGACGTAGGTGAACTTGTATGTTGCACCATTGGGGTCTTACGATGTGATATTAGGGATAAATTGGCTCTCTGAACATAAGGCTCTTGTGGATTGTGAAGAGAAGTCAATTAAGTGTCTTGATGACCGAGGAAACCAAGTGGAGCTTTGTGGTATTAAAAAGCCTTTAGAGCTTAGGAAAGTCTCCGCCATGCAATTGAAAAAGGAAAGTCGGAAGGGATGCACTATCTTTGCAATAAAAGTCAAGGACCTTGATGAGAAAGAATCCTCAATTAATGATCATCCCATTCTGAAAGAATGTGAGGATGTTTTTCCTACTGAATTGACTGAGCTCCCGCCTAAGCGTGTGTTTGATTTTTCTATTGATCTGATTCCAGGAGCAGAACCTCAGTCTAAGGCTCCTTACAGGATGAATACAACGGAATTATTTGAGCTCAAGGCCCAACTAGAAGAATTACTGAAGCAAGGTCTTATTAGGCCAAGCGTGTCACCTTGGGGAGCACCCGTCATCTTTGTGAAAAAGAAGGATGGTACCTTGAGGTTGTGCATTGATTATAGAATGCTTAACAAGGTCACTATCAAGAATAAATATATGCTTCCCCGCATCGATGATTTGTTTGATCAGCTGAAAGATGCCAAGGTATTCTCAAAAATTGATTTAAGA
This sequence comes from Sequoia sempervirens, assembly GCA_007258455.2. Lineage (NCBI taxonomy): Eukaryota > Viridiplantae > Streptophyta > Pinopsida > Cupressales > Cupressaceae > Sequoia > Sequoia sempervirens. The sequence continues at coordinate 5,910 of VDFB02031358.1, read as the reverse complement.
TCAGGATACCACCAGTTGAGACTGAAGGAAGAAGACATTCACAAAACTGCCTTCAGAACCAGGTATGGGCACTATGAGTTTACTGTGCTACCATTTGGGCTAAGTAATGCTCCTGCAGCTTTCATGAACCTGATGAATAGTGTCTTCCAAGATTGTTTGGATAATTTTGTCCTAATTTTTCTTGACGATATTTTGATCTATTCTAAGTCCGAGGAAGAACATGAGAAGCATTTGAGGATTGTGTTGCAACGTCTAAGGGAACATAAGCTGTATGGAAAAATGTCTAAATGTACCTTCTTCCAATCCGAAGTGCATTATTTAGGTCATGTGATTTCAGCGGAAGGGGTAAGAGTGGACCCAGAGAAGATTAAGGCAATTATGGATTGGCCAGCACCGCAAAATGTCCCTGAAGTTCGAAGTTTCATGGGACTTGCAGGATACTATAGGAAGTTTGTTCAGGGGTTCTCAACAATTGCAGCACCCATCACTGCACTGCAGAAGAAGGAAAAGAAGTTTGAATGGAGCGATAAATGTGAGAAAGCTTTTCAGCTGCTTAAGAAGAAACTCACTACTACACCCATCCTAGTTGTGCCAGATCTGAAAGGCCATTTTACAGTTATTACTGATGCATCAGGGGAAGGGGTAGGAGCAGTTCTTATGCAAGAAGGGAAAGTGGTAGCTTATGAATCAAGGAAGTTAAAACAACATGAATTAAATTATGCACCACATGACTTAGAATTGGCAGCCATAGTCCATGCTTTACAAATGTGGAGACATTATCTCTTGGGAAAGCCTTTCAAACTTAAGACAGACCATGCAAGATTGAGATATATCTTCACTCAACCTAATCTCAATGCCCGACAAAGGCGATGGCTGGAATTCCTGAGTGAGTATGATTTTGGGATTGAATATATTAAAGGTAAGGAAAACAGAGTGGTTGATGCCCTGAGTAGAAGGAGGCACCTTGCAGCCATGGTTACCATAAAATCAAATTTCAGGCAACAAGTAGTGCAATCCTCCTTTGGGGATGAATATTATGAAAAGGTGAAACAAGCCCTTGGGGTAAATCCCTCTGATCGTCAATATGAGGGTTATATATTAGAATCAGATGGACTATTGAGATACCAGGGACGAATGTACATTCCTAGTTCTGCAAACTTGAGAGAGTTGGTGCTAGAAGAGTTCCACAATGCTCCATACTCAGGACATCCCGGTATTACAAAAATGATGGAAGGACTTAGGCCACTGTACTTCTGGCCAGGACTTAAAAGGGCTATTACGTCCCATGTAGCCCGATGCTTGGAGTGCCAGCAAGTCAAAGCTGAGCATGTACATCCGGCAGGACTCTTATATCCTCACAGGGTACCAGAGTATAAATGGCAGGTTATCACTATGGATTTTATATAGGGGTTACCAATGTCTAAAAACTGACATGATACCATCTTGGTTGTGGTGGATAAATTGACAAAGGTTGCTCATTTCATTCCTGGAAATCTCAAGGATGGATCAATGGTTTTAGCAAGAAAATTTGTTCAGGAAATCTTCCGGTTGCATGGAGTGCCAGAGACGATCATCTCAGATCGAGACACTCGAATGACTTCTAGGTTCTGGATTACATTAAACTCTTCCCTAGGAACCAAATTAAATTTTAGTTCCGCATACCATCCTCAAACCGATGGTCAAACAGAGAGGGTGAACCAGGTAGTAGAAGATCTCCTCCGCATGTATTGTATGGAGCAGCAATATAAGTGGGAGGAGTATTTGCCTTTGGTGGAGTTTGCTTACAACAACTCCTACCATGCTTCTTTGGGCATGGCACCTTTTGAAGCCCTTTATGAACGTAAATGTCGGACACCCATTAGTTGGGACAGATTAGAGGACAGGGTGGTGATTGGCCCTGAGATGCTCAGAGAAATTAAAGACCAAATGAAAATCATTAAGGAAAAGTTGAAGCAGGCTGCAGATAGACAGAAGAGTCTAGCAGATAAGAACCGGAGCTTTAGGCAGTTCTTAGCAGGGGATAAGGTCTTTTTGAGGGTTCGGCCGCATAAGAGTTCAATCTTTTTCGACAAGAACTCTAAGCTGGCTCCTAGATTTGTTAGCCCTTTTGATGTTTTGGAGGTGGTGAATCGAGTTGCTTACAGGCTTTCTCTGCCACCAGCTCTATCCCGGATACATAATGTATTTCATGTTTCAGTACTTAAGCCATACCATCCAGATATTGCTCATATCCTTGATTGGCGTGCATTGCAGGTCTAGGACCTAGGGGTGATACAGGTGGAACCCGTCAGGATTCTGGAAGAGTGCAACGTTAAGTTGCGTAATAGAGACATTATGCAATACAGGGTCCAGTGGGACCAATATTCGGTGGATAATGCCACCTGGGAAAATGCAGAGGATATAGACAGACTCTTTCCTCATTTAAGACCTTAGCATATTTATACTTTCTTTTATAGAGACTTACGAAGTACTAATATCTCAATTTTGTTATGTAATTTGCTTTTAGACATCGAGACGATGTCTCTTCTCAAGAGGGGAAGGATGTCACATCTCATACTTTGATGCTATTTTGACCATGACTTACTTTGACGCTATTTTGACCATGACTTATTTTGATAATGTTTGACCATGACTTATTTTGATAATGTTTGACCATGATTTTATGGGATTTAATATACGAATTATGATACTATGCTTTGATGTATGGGAATGTAGAAAAATAATTGTTTTCTTTCAAGAATTATGAGTGCATTTATATAAAATAGGAATGTTGATTTAATTTTTAAATTTATGTTTCTACAATGGTTACTAATGCACTTTCATTTTTGCACGCCTGAGTGCATTTGAGTGGCAGGTGATAGAAGGCCAAGAGTGTGATTGAGGAAAAGAAGGTTAGCTTTCTGACAGGGTAAAAGAGGAGAAGCTCTCGATTACGCACACACCACTTAAATCATGTAGCTACATTAGGTCATGTTTGTTTTTCAATGTGATTGCGTGAAAATGATTAGCATAGCAAATTTAAATTATGGTTTAATTAACCTTAGAAATTGTGGAAATAATATGGCTTATTCTATTTTAATTATTCCCCATTTACATTTGAGCAACAAAAAGAAAAAAATATGTTTTAAAAGAAATATAATTAAAAATAAAACAAAATAAATAAAAGAATAGAATATTGTGTTTGCATAAATGAAAATTTTAGGTTTGCATAAAAGGGGATATAATTCTGTTTTGTATATAATTTTCCAAAAATAGGGAGGAATGAATAGCCCGAGAGAACATTGGGCTCTGGAAATTCTGTCTTAAAACCAACAAAGCAGATGGCATGTGGCAATCCTTAGAAATTGCATGAGAATTTTATCTGTCATTTGGAAATTTTATGCATGATCCTCGAAAGAGGTAGGGAGATTTAAGATAGAAAAGGAGACTTCGAATGAATCATATCGGAGAGTTCTGGAACAGAGACAAAGAAGGTATTGCTGGACTTCTGCACTGGAAGCAAAAAAAAATTTTCCAGGTTCTTTTCATACTTTTCCTTCTTTTAAATTTAAAATTGTAGTAAGGAAATGGAAGGAATGAAATGCTTTATTCCATGATATGAGCACAAACAACTGAGAAATCTTTTCAATTTCGTTTTTAAATCTAGGAAATTGTTTACTTCTTTTGTTGCAATATAGAATACACATTCTTTCTTCAGAATTAGGGTTTTTATTCTGTTACAAAATTTGCAACTTATTGAACTGCTCTGAAGTATAATTGGAAATACATATATAATCATATATATATATATACATATATATATGCACAGGAATTCTGAATTCCCGTGCATATATATACATATATATATATATATATATATCTGCACATAATGCCTCCATAAAAACTCTGTCATCTGAACAAATTCAAAATGTCTTTGAGATAAATTCGAATGCAGTTTATACTGGGCAAATGTTTTCTTTATTCTGAGTTTTGAAATTGCTATCCATAGGAATGAGGAAGGGATATTATTCCCTTGTCCTCCCCATGGGAAGGATGCGACCCTGTGAGAGGCTTGCGCCCTCCACAGGCCGCGACCTGTGGAGGAGGTACGAGCCCCTCACAGTCCGCCCCCTCCCCATGGGAGGGGCAAGGGCTTCCCCTGAGCCTTTTGTTGCTCAATGCTAGTAAGGAAACCCTGTAAAATGTCCTGTTCTGTGTGCACGGCCAATGAATTCTTGAACAGTTTAAAAGAACTAGAATTTCTTTCTTCAAATTACACACAGCTGTACATGAATTTCTACATACACACACACACACATATATATATATATATATATATATGTATACATATACATTTGGCTGTATATACATACATATATATATATTTATATATATACATATATATATAGAGATATCCATGCATATATGTGCCAAAATACAAGTTGAAAACAGGAAAATCATTTCCAGAAAGTAGTATGAACTCTGTTAATTATACACAAATATCTCAGAATTGTTAAACCTGAAACAAGAATAGAAATGTTTTTGAGAAACCATGTAAACTGGAAAGCATCTTGATTACTTAAACATATACTTACTTACAGCAGAACAATCCTGAGTAAAGGAATACAACATCAAAATTTGAATGAAAGATTATCTTTCAAACCTCAGAATTTTTGAATAAATTGCACTGTTTCAGTATATTATTATTACTCTGTAACCTGTATTGAAATTGGGAATTAAACTGTCAGTCAGCCTGAGCTTGGAAAGAATAGAAATGCATACTGAAAACAAAAAACACTGTTCCTTCTTTCTATTAGTGCACTGAAAAGTATTAAGACATATATGTTCTTCTTTAAAACAGAGCCTTTATCCAAATCAAAAAGGGTTACTTACCAAAGAATAAATGACATCTTACTACTGAATTTACAAAGGATGTTCTGAAATTCATATTTGAAATTCTTTTAGAATTAATTGAATGATTGAAGCATGTACGAAAATTCATAATTTTTCTGCTTTGGTATTTATTCATACTTCACTATGGTAACTTCCGGGACAGGGTGCCGAAGGTGGGCCAACAGAGATGGTAGTATTACCTTTTCTAAACTACCATTTACTTGTATTATTTATGCTTGGCCAAGCACTGTACCATTGAAATAGATGGGTTGTTTTTTTTAAAAGCCTAGAAACATATATGTATTTGAGTCTCTGCCACCTCCTGTTGCAAGAAATGTGTTTATTTCTCATGTTAGAAATGCATATAGGCATCAGGAACGCATCGAGAGTTCCCTCCTATTTTACTGTTTCAGGTTGCTAGGCTCCTTTATGCAGGGCCGGGGATTCCTTCAAGTTAGGAAGGGACCCGGGGAAGTCATGGACTTCGTGGTTGGGCGGAAAAGGCGCCTGAATCACATTCTTGGCCCTAGCTCGTAAGAAGACCGAAGGTGTCACGGCGGTTGGTGCTTCCAAGTTTTATTTGATATTGATGTATTTGTGTATTATTCAAAATTGGCTCGAGAAGCCCATTGTAAATGTATATGTATTCGACATTCTTTGTTGAAACTTTGAAATAGAAGTATGATTTGAAAGTATCTAATGTAACATTGATTTGAGGAGTTAAAGTTTTTATAACTTATCATAGAAAAGATGTTTCTATTAGAATTGTTGATTCTTCCAAGTGAGGTTGAATATATGTATATGAGAAAGTCATTTATGTTTTGTATAATCTTGATACATTACATTGATATTATTATTATACATGAAATGAAATTTAAATTCTCTTTTATTAAGATCATTTGGAAGTGTTATGAACAATGTTGACTTCTTGGAAACCTTTTTATAATGGTTTGAATAAATTGGAAATACTCTTAATTTCTCTTTAATACTGATTTAATTGGATTGAATACACTCTTAATTTTCCGAGCGCTACAACTT
>VDFB02031357.1:0-72167 GCA_007258455.2 Sequoia sempervirens | reverse complement strand
ACTTTTATTAGTATTATCTCATTGATGATATTGGCTCCATTTTTCATTGACTTCTTAGTGGCTCACATGCTGCGATTTGTTTTGGGAAGTTAATTCTGGCAGGGGCATGACAGTCTGCCCTTAGCAAGATTGCTTGTCCTCAAGCAATGACAACTTTGAAAACTCTATCCAATTCATGCTAAAATGATATAACATGGATCGATCCTCATCAATCTTGGGCACTTCAACAATTAAACTATCTTCTTGAGTAGTAATACTTACTAATCCTGATTTCCATAACGCCCTTGCTTCCTTAATGACCTTATCATCATATGTGTAAGCTTCAACATCATGAATAAATATCTCTTCCAAATCATTATTATGAAGTTCATCTAGGAATTTGCATTTGTTGATCATGATACCCCATACCATTACCCCTATTGGTATAAAACTGTTCGAAGATAATAACCTCAACTGAAATACTTTGTCATGGCTGTCATTTTGTTTTTCTTTGCTAAAAAATAAAGAAATATTGGCTAGAAACCTTCTTGCATCATCCCCAAATGCCTCCTCAAGGACTAAAGGTGAAAGATGCATCTTCAACTTCTTTATTATGGCTGTCCCAAAGGGATAGGAAAGGCTGAGAAAAATAGCTAGCAACAATACTAAGAAGGAAGATAACAGTCATTATGACCCCTATATTAAAATTCGAATCAACCATGTTAAAATATTGATTCCTTCCCAAAAGGTCCCGTGTTGCCAATATTTGGAGAGAATCCTTGACTATCTCCATGCATTGAATGGCTCAAGTCTCTTGAACATGTACCTTCTTTCTTTTCATCTCCATCTTGCTTGGCACTCCATTTGAAATGCCTTTAAGTATCACCTCCTTCCCGTTATTTCGGAAACTTAGTTCCATCTTTTGAAAATCTTGATAGTATCTACCAAGAGAATGCAACCATTGAATGCCCAAAACTGTATTTGTATTGCCCATGCCTACCACATAGAAATCATCCTTAACTTGATATCTTCCCAAGGACAAGTTAGGTTGTTGTATTTGTCTCCTACAAGGAATTATATGGCCATCAACGAGCCTAATATTAAACTCATTAAACTTGTTAGTACCCAAGCCTCTCCTAGCAACCAAATTTGTATCTATGAAATTATGAGTAGCCCCACTATCAATCAACATTGTCACCTTATGACCTTGTAGGACTCCCCGAACTCTAGAAGCATGGTACTTGGGGACCCTAGAAAGAGTAGCAAGAGTGCCTCTTGGAATCTCCTCTTCTCTACTTTTGTACTCCGTCTCATTAATCATAGCCCTAGACTCGGGTCCTTCTGTTTCCAAGTCTGCCTCGGGATGAACCTTTATATAGTGTATTTGCCCCTTTCCCGAGCATTTATGGCCTAGCTCCCATGGTTCTCTACAAGAAAAGAACAACTTTTTCCTCCGGAGCTCATTCTTAGTTTCCTCACCATTGTTTGGTTTTGGAGGCAATGCTATTGGTTGAGGGGTATCTTTTTGGAAGGGTTCCTCATGCTCTTCTGTTGATGTATTCTTGCAATGGAATTTGTTCTTGGTTGTTGAATCTTCCAACCTTAATGCCTTTTGAATTTCATCTTGTAGAGATGCAGGGTCAAGAGTGCTCACCAAGCCCCAAAGTGACTCTGTCAAACCCTTAATGAACAAGTGAATCTTTCCTCGGTAACATCCGTCATCATGACTGAAATTCTGCCACATGATCCTCTATTGATCCTTGTTGCCTCAATCATGTTAATTCTTTGAAATGCCTCTCTCGATGCTTTTGATCAAATCTATCTATAAGTCTGTGTAAATTCGGCAAATGTCCCAATAGGTTGATGTCTTCTGTGACAATTACATGATGCCACCACTCGTGTGTAATCCCATCCAAATGAAATATAACAAACTTAATGGCTTCCTCTTCTATCATAGGACTAAGTGAGAGATATGTGTCCAACTTTTGAACCCAAGCTCTCGCTGTGACTCTTCTTGAACCATCAAATGTGGGAAGTGATTTTGCTTAATCTTTGTTGCCTTGCGACATGGTTTGTCTTCCCCTAGCATTGCAGAATTGTATGAAAGGAATATCATGTCTAACATTGTGATCAATCATTGAATATGCATCTATACAGGTCCCAAATGCTTCTTGATTTGATTCTTCTTCTTGGGGTGGTTCTATTCTAGGAAAAAAATGTGGGTTGAGTAGGACGTGGTGCTGATCCACTTCTATTGTTATTTATGGTTACTCTATTCCAATTAGTGTCACTACCTTCTATCCCATTGTTTTGTGTGTGTCCATGAGAATTATTCATGTTTTGCATCATTCGGATGAGTAATTGATTGGTTTCCTCATGTTGTCTCATCATTTGTTTGTGTCTTTTAGTCATTTGTTCCATAAACATTCCACTCATCCTAATCGGCCATCTTGGTTATACCACCAATTTGCTTGCTTTCCTCTTGTAGTGCTGCCTCTATTTCTTTTCTTTCTCTTTCCAAAGCCCTTTGAGTCCTTTGGCTCCACTGCATTAAATAGATTTAGACTCTCAGGCTGGCAAGGTTGCTGCGCTTTGATACCAATTGTAATGTCCCTTTCTAGAATATTTCTTTTCTTTTTTTTTTTCTTTAAACAATAATTCTCTCAAAATGATAGTTGCATTATATTTGTATACATGACTTTATCTAAAATTATGAATTTTATTTTAATATTCAGATTTATAACTTATGACATAATTCTGAAAATAGAAATTTTCTTGATTTTCTTCTATAATTCTCCTTCCAATTTGCAGCTATTCTCCTTGAATGATTGTCCCTAATATCTAGTCAAGTTATGGGTTTTCGTCCAATAACTTGATAGGAGAAGTTAAGGATTTTCATCCTTAAATCTCTCAATTTTCCTTGGATGGGTTTTGTCCTCTTTGGCTGTAATATTCACTTGCAATAAGTTATAATTCCTGTTCAATGTATTGATATCTTCATTTCATGGAATGATCTCCCATATATATCTTATTTTTGAAAGAGTCACAAGCTTTCTCACACGACTGCTGCCCTTTGGTAAATTATAGTCTAATTTTAATTTGACTATGCTTTTCTTAAATTGCTAGTATGACACTAGCACCAGTTTTATTAGTATTGTCTCATTGATGATATTGACTCCACTCTTCATTGACTTCTTAGCAGCTCACATGCTGCAATCTGTTTTGGGAAGTTAATTCTTGGGGGGGCATGACATTGACAAAGACTTCGTAGTTTGTCTCTATACCTTATACCTGTCAACTATACTTTCTTACAAATTCTCCTAGACTTTACTAACAATCCTAATTTTGCGCATTTCTTACAACCATTGAATTCCATACCATAGTACCATTACATTTACATGGCATTGATAAGGCAAACTGAAAATGTGGATGGAATTCAATTACACAAGTTTAAAACTGGAAAATATAACAAATTAGAAAAACACTAAAATATTTAAAAAAATGGAAAAAAAGCTGTGATTGTTATTTCATGCCAAATAGAGTGTAAAAAAAGATATGAAGTTCAAAGTCAAACATAGGACTTAACTAAATATTCAATATTGCCAGTTGCTCTCAAATTCTTGTTAAGTATCAAAATTTCAGTCTTAGAGTACATCTATAAAAAAAATTGAGACCACAATTAGCCTCCTAGATTGCAAAATGTGAAGGAGAAGTTGATATCCATATTCTCTCCATACGAGTGTGGTTATGATCATCCAAAGTCTCTATCAAGATAGGCAAATCCTTTTCACTAAATGAAGACTCCTTGTCGGCTGCTATCCATTCTAATCTAGGATCAATCTCATTAAGATCAATTGGTTGATCATCTTTGACACTGCTTGAGATTATCAACAACAAATGCATAAGTTCTTGATCTACTATTGTATGCTAGAAAATTAGAAAATAATTGAAAATCATAAATTGGAAAGTTTTTAACCTCAAAATTTCTTTAGATGAAGACAAAGGTTGGGGTGGATGAAGACCAAAGCATTCATCCGCTATTGGCTCAAGTAATTATTTTGTAGAGTGCAATGGTCAAATACACTCCATGGATGTTTGCAACTTGAAGAACATGGTTGGCCTAGAATATGCATTGCCATATGGTGAAGTAATTTGGCATTTGGCCAAAGTTGTCTCACTCTTGCATTGATATTAGATTAATTGCAAAAGATATTTTTATTAATAAATCAATAATGTACTTCAATTTTTCAGTAAGCAAAAAAACTACAGATGAAGTCTGTTTGTTAATTATTAATTTAAAATTTTATACTCGGTGTTACTATATTCTTTGACTTCACTACTTGTATATTGGGATAGAAGCCCTTTGCTTGCTTCTACAATAGCATCTCCATAATGGTTGCTCATCTTTCCTTTGCATCAGGAAAGAATGTTGAAATGCACTTGAATAGCCTCGCTCACTTTTCTATCCTCCTTGTATGATGCATTATAAAAGATTGTGGGATTCAAGAAGTATCTTGCTCCATGGAGGTGACAATGTATTTGACAATCCCATCTAGCATCGATGAGCTCCCAAATTGGCATCATTCTGCATTTTGACCATATTGTCTTCTATGCCCTGTTCATGGCTTCATGAAAATAACCGATGGGGTAATTTTTCCCCATCAATCAATCTCAACATTCTAACCAAGGGCTTGTAAATTTGTACAATCTTGTTTGCATCTGTTCAGAATGACAATAGTGATACCATCCATGTCACTAGAAAAACTACTCTATATGCAATCCAATCAGACAAGTATGTGTTTTAGGATCGTCTTTTGGGTACATAAGTTTTGCAATGCTAGGAAATTAGTGGCAAACTGTAATGTCCCTAGTAGGAATTATACTAATTTTAACCTAAATTATTAATTTCCCAATCAAACAATAGGGTACCTTAGCTTGATTTAATCCCTGCAAACAAGTTAGAGATCAGTTACAATGATAACTTAACAAGTAGAGTATCATGATTAAACATTAGTAAATCCATAGTAAATTTGTTAATCCAGTTATCACCTTACCCTAGGGATGCTCAACCATGGAGGAGAATGTCTCGATGGGGTGTCTTAGCCTCTCTAGGCCTCATGTGGCGCATGCCATTCATATGAGGTGGCCTACCTAGTGAGGATTCTAATTTATCCGTTATCCCCTCATCTTGCCATCCCCTTTCATTTCCCCATGATTGATCTCCCTGTATTGTTGCACCATGGTAGGGAAGTGAGGTTACAAAGGGTGTCCTGGTAGCCCAATTCTCCTAGGCCCAAAGGCAGCACCCTTTGTCACAAATGCAGTATCCCCTTGGCCCATTTGGGCTCATCTTGTGCCACCCCCCCCCAGGTGGCATACCTAGAAGAGGGCCCTGTCACCGTACCCTTTTTGCAGTTCTCCCTTCTCCCATCATGGTGATGATATGTGCATAATAAACTAATCAAATTCATATCACAAATATATTAATTCACAATTCTGCAATTTGCTCTTTCTCGGAGTCAATTCCTTCTTCTCAATCTCTTTTGTTAGAACATATTGCTTAAAGAGAAACAAATAGATTAGATCCAATAAATAATTACGAATAAAGATTAATAATTGCTGTAATCATCATTATTGCATAATCGAATATAGTATATGTATATATAGATACCCTATGTGGTGTATAAGTGATCATGTTTAACTTGCTCCCCTTATTGATTTGTCATTTGTCCTCATATATCTCTTCTTTCCCCTTGTATTTCTTCTTCCAAATCTGATTATATCATATTGATGTATATGCTGTTATACTCAGAAATTACTCCTATTTCTCTCCTTATTCATTCTTCACATATCTGTGCCTTTAAATCTCTATATTCCCCTCTAATATTCTGCAGTACTTGTTGTCTGAAAATAAATATAATTCTGAAGATGATCGATGGTTTTATATTTTTTAAGATATTACTTTCCTTCTTCTAAATTCGATGCCTTCCTTCATAATCACAATCTCCTTTAATATCCCTATGCCTCCATGTAGAATGGTGCGACCCTTTGGAAGGAGGCGATTCTTTTAAAGGGAGACGCCTCTTCATGTGAGATCTGTTAGCCACTAATTAGTTGGCCAAGCATTGCTCCCTTAATGAGCCACTGTGACTGGGGTTAAAGTTGTTTATGGATACTTAATATTATTGCCTTAATAACAATCGCCGATTCCTCCTTGTAAAGTCTGGTCATGTCATTTTATTCGCATAGTTGTTATAGTAGCTACTGTATGATTTTAACTTTACTCATAGCTGGCATTGATCTGCATAAATATATATTAACTAATCATAATCTTTTTTCCTTGTCTTAGATACTTTTATCCCTATTCCCACATGATGTCGATCAGCTATTTTCCATCACAACTTAAGCCCATTCTTTTATCATTGAAAGTATTGTCTATATCCCTCATGTCAACCCATGGATATGCAATCTATTTTTGTATAATAATATTTATATTATAATTATAATATTATCTGTGATAATTATAATTATAATAATATTTAAATTGCAATTATTCATATTTATATTTTTGATATTTAGTTATTTGCATTTCAATACTTCATACTTTTAGTGTTACAATTTCGGGGGCATGTCACAAACCTTGTCATGCTTGGTCTCGCAAGCTTCTTTTGCTCAATGAAAGGATCTCATTGTATATAACCACACTAGGGTGCTGAATTCCATTTACACTCAGTTTGCCATGTTTTTCCTGTTTTAAACCTGTGTAATTGAATTCCATTTCACTTTCAGTTTGCCATGACAATGCTATGTAAAGTTAATGCTGCCATTGTTTGTTAATTGTATAATATGTTTATGAGGTTGACTTCTGTAAACCTATCTGAGAATACCCATATAGCATTCTTGTTTGTGGTTGTTGTTTGATTTGAATAATTGTTTGTAATTTTGCTTCTGTATTCCCCTATATGAATATACATGGTGATTTTACTAGAATGAGCAAAATGCATAATTCAAAGTTTCTTTCAATGGTGAACACAAGTCTGTTGATATTGTTTTCAAATCAATTATACTGCCATTATAGGATGCTATTAAAAAGTATTGGCTGGCTGATGAAATTGAATTGGTTAAAATTTAATGTTGATACCCAGGTTGAAAGATCTGCAATATTGGCACACACTAGGAGGTTATTGGGAAGAGGTTGTTTTCTTTGGCACAATTTGGAAAGCTACCGACAAAGATTAATGAGTTCAGATGTACAGTTGCCAATTATAGCAGTTATACTTATCAACAATGTGTACATTTGACACTTTGGTAAGTAATGTTTAGCTTCCTTTCTTTTTTGAACTTTTATTAACAGCCTAAAATAGAAATTTAGAATGTAATTGAAAATAGCTTAAATTCAATGCAAAACAAGTTCTATACAAAAAACTAATACCAATGGCAGGAATAGCCAGTATGGGGTCCCTGTTCTTCTAGTGTCATTTTTTAATTCAAAAAATCATATTTTTCTAACCTGCGTAAATTATATATTCAAGCTAAGTTACCAGTTTTGGTTTGGGTATGGGGATTCAGGTACACTGGTATGACAATTTTCTTGGGAGGTTGGACATGTTTTGGGTACATGCGTACAAAAAAAATAGAAGAGTCATAAATATACATATATTAGCCTAAAAACAGGAATTAAGTTCAGATAAATCATAACCACATAACTTGCATATAGGGTTTCTGATTAAATTTTTTGTGGCTAAGGTTTCCAATTTCCAGCTGCAGGGTTTCTAGCTTCTAGTGGCTTGGGTATCTACAGTTTTTGATTTCTGGTGTCTAGGGTTTCTGATTATGTCCCTACCATTCTACCGTGCCTACCTTTCTGCTAACACCTTTTTCTGCCTGCTGATTTTCTCTGTCCATGCATGTGAGTAGGGTTTTCTACCACAAAGTTCAGAGTTTTCTACTCTTTGTTCTAAGAGCCCCATACATGTCACTAGGGTTTTCTACCACAAATTTCAGACTTTTCTCCACTCTGTTATATGCACCCTAGGATTTCTGCACTTTTGGTACCCTCTGTCCATTGTTTTGCCTGTAGGGTTTCTGACTGCTTCTCTACCCACACATTTTTTGGCTCAATTTCCTGCCCTACTTTGTGCTTGTTTGCTGCAACAGTCGATCCACTCAGTCTTCTATTGCCCCTCATAGTTGTTGCCTTCTGCAACAGCTGGCCTTGACCAGTCAAACATTAGGACCACAAACACAAAAAAAGGTTGAAAAAATTGAAAATCCCATTGATCGCTGTAGGTTAGTGATTTCTAGCCCAGATTCAACTGGGGGACTGCAACTCAAGAATCCTGTCTGCATTCACAGGCAATCAAACCATGTACCGATATCTGGAGTGAATTGGACCAGAATCCAGGGCTGAAGGTGAGCAAATCGGTAACAGAGTGTTTGAGTAAAGGAAAAGGCATTCAATAAAATCTAGATCTTAGTTGAAGAGTGGAAGAGCGGATGGTTGCATCTGGGCTAATATTTCAAGTTCAACTAATGACAGAGGATATAAGCCCAGTAATTGCTCTAATTGTAAATCAAATGAAATAAGTTTGCACTTTGAACTTAAAGCAACTTAATTAGCATCCCAATGCTTGTGTTCTTTACTCCACACTGCATAAATGATTTCCTGATGAATTAAATAAACTATCAGGAAACAGGTCACATATTCTTCGGTGATTTTTAAGCAGCATTTAAGCCTTAGGGCTTTGTGTTTTTAGCTGATTCTTGATTTGTGCTATCTGTGAGGGTGTTTAATTTCTCTTTAAATACTGACAATCTTGGTCTTGTTTTCTTCTGGCAAGTCAACAAAATAGTATAGGTTTTGGAGAGATCTCATCTTTTGTTGTGTTAAAGACCTGCAACCGTGCTCTTGAAAACATGCACTTCCCCTGCTTTTTGCATTATGGTTTACAAAGAGGGCTACTGATTTTGAAGTGCTTGTGTTTGTGTCTTATACTTTTTAAGATTTATTTAATGACGGTATACACAGTACTAAATTGGTTGCCTTTAGTGACATGGTAAAAAATATTTGTACTCCAGTGGGGCAAAACATCTTTATGGCATTTTCCCTGGTGATTAATCAATGGACCCATTGGTAGAGCTTTGCTTTCTCAAACATAAATTTCTAATGGCAGAATTCTCTCCAAATTTTGGTGCCGATAAAAACTCCAATGATATAGCTGTGCCTTGATGCCTTTTCTGAAGTAAATTTCCTGAAGCAAGACTAGAGCAAAGGTTTTACATTTGACCTGCTCAATAAATATTGCATATTTTTCTCTACAATCAAAATACTTTGTTTGATTCTCAGGTCAGTAGGTGTAGAGTAGGTGAAAAACATGCATTTGATAAATTGTTACATTAATATTTGTGTACCTTTTTTTATTTCCATGTTCAACATGTCTATCAGGTTTGCCATAGTTACAAACATCAGACAGATAAATCTAATTCTGAAATTCTTTATTCCTAGAGGTGAATACCCTTCTTGGAAACTTTATAAGTGATCTCCCTTTAGCCTGGATGGAGATACTCATGCCATCGATATATTTACAGTTTTCATCTGTTATATTTGCATGGGTGAACGCAAAGAGAACATAAACCATGTTCTGTTGATAGGGTGTGTTTCAAGTGGATGATCAGTTCAGAACTAAGTTACCAAATCGCTAAAAAATAAGGCTGATTTTGGGTATGAAACATCCCAGCACAGAAACAGTTAGGGTTCATTACTTTTTGTCCCTAAGTTTTGCTGACTTCCCGACCTCTGAAAAACTCTAAACAGAAAATTCTTTACTCCTGAAACTAAAAAACCATAAATGTAACCTCAGTTTGCATTATGAGTAAGAACCTCAATTTGTTTCAGATGAAAACTATGAGGAGAGTCAGAATAAGTGATGCTGAATAAGAATAATAGTGACACGGGGAAGGAGCAGGAGGAGCAATATATGGATTCTAACGCGAATAAGAATAATAGTGATGTGGGGAAGGAGTGCAAGGAGCAATATATGGAGTCTGACAGGAATAAGAATAACATGCACTTTGACAGGGGAAGGATCAAACCCCTATGGTTAATAATTAATATTATAAAATAATATTAAAATTTAAACTATTATACACTATATTAGTATATACTATATATTAATAATCATATAATAAAATTATAAATTAAAAATAGTATAAAATTTATAAATTAAACTATATATTAATAATTATATAATAAAAATAAAAATTAGAAATATTATAAAATGTATAATGTATATATTTAATTTTTAATATATAGTTAATATATTTAGTTTTTACTATATATATTTTAATTTATAATTAATATATTTAATTTTTATGGCATTCATGCCATGTGCTAGGCATTAATGCGTGAGGTCCACTCCCTCTCTGGGCTGGTGTGCTCGTGGGAGTGGCTGGTTTCACAGGTGTTCAGGCCTGTGCCAGACCCTTGTTGGGCTGGTGTGCTCATGGGCTCTGTGCCCTTGCTGGGCTACCGTGCTTGCGGGTCTGGTTGGTTGTTGTGCGTTCATGCCAGGGATGAGGTCCCCCATTTCTGGCCTCACTGGTTCAGAGCTCCAGTCAAAAGTGTTAACCAATAAAAAAAAAATTAATATATTTAATTTTTAATATATATATTTATGATTTTTATATGTTTTTTGTACGGATGTACCCAAATGTACCTAGTCCCCTAATTTTTTCCTGTACTAGTGTCCCGTACCCGATTCCAATTCTGATTCTGATTCTTTTTCGGCAACTTAGGTTTAGAAAGATGAGTGTATCCTTGCAGCAGCGATGCATTGCATTTCTTGTATTCATTACATTGAGATAAAACATTTTGTCAAACACTCCCTTTCTCAATACTGAATAGGGTATTATGAGTATTTTGACTAAGAGAACATTGGTAAAGGTATGGAGCTACAAATCAAATTCTGATTGATTTGATCTTTGACATTTTGTATTTTTTTTATTTGCAGTTGAAGCAGGTTTGGGCATCTTTTCACTCAGAGTTAAATTTTATGTATTAAGGATTGATCCATTCCATTTGTGTTCACATGGAATTCTATTAAATATTTATGTTTAGGTCAAGTTTGAGACCAATAAATAGTGTTTAGTTGTATCTCAAAGAGTGCATATGTTCTCTTTGTTGATTCTTCTCAACATAAACACTTTGAATATCAAAAAATGTAAAGCGTTCAAGCTTAGAAGATCTTCCTCATGGCTTTTCTTTTCAATTATGCTTAGAGTCCTCTTCTCTACTAGTAATGTTTAGGCAGTAGTTTATTGGTCATAATTATGGGTTGGACTGGTGCTATCCATGTAAGAGCCTGTGTTTCTGTTCTGCCCATATTAGCTATGGAGGTCATGGTTGTTAGCCAAGGGGGCTAGAATTTCAGACCTTGTTGAAGAAACCTACACTGTCCTGTACAGCAGTTGTATGAGTTCATTTAGCAGTTGCTTGTAACAGATTTGCTGCTCGTTACTTATACAGTCAGTCAAATGCTCTGTGGCACTTAATTATTTAACTGCATAAGCAAATGCTAATGTTGAAGGTTTCAACCAAACCTTTTTGCTTGTTATGCATGCATATGCTACTGATTGTATCTAAGCCACTGTTTTACCATCTCCAGATCATGTAATTAGTAGTCAAGCTTGCAGGTAAAAACTAATTGGAGTCAATACTCAAGCATAAGAAGCCCAATGGTATGTAGATAAGGATCACAAGGAAGCCTTGTAGGGTTAAATAATGATTACCCATAAACAAATTGAATTATATGGATTAGGATCTCCATCAATATTTAATCAGATGAAACTAGATGAACTATAAGCCATTGTGTTTCTATTGATAGGCAAAATACTAGGTGGTTTTGAGGATTCGTCAACAGTTTTATATACAATTTTTTTTTGTTTTTTGTTTTGCTATGGTAGATGGAAAATGAAATCAAATATGTTTCTCTTCCGTTTTGCTTTTAGAAACTCTAAAAGTATTGGACAAATAGAGAAAAAATAGTAGAAGTATTAATTACAAGTGGTTGACTAATTGGAGGATTGTTAGATTAAAGATTTTTTGTTTTTATTTTTGCTCATTTCTTTTTTTCTTTCCTTTTTGTATAGTTAGATAAGACTCTAAGATTTTCATCTATAGATTGTTCATTGTACCTTAGGTATGACCTGATTCATTTTAGAATGCACTGAGTTGATGTTATTTTTAGCATACCGAGTCTTGTTTCCTACATAATTTTAGCTGTCTAAGTTTTCCTTTTTTCTTCACTAAAGAAGATAAATGTTCCATTATAAATGAAACATCTACCCTAGTAGTTGATTTCTCTTCATCAGTCACAGATGTACAGATTTGTTGCTTAGGAGGCCACTTTACTCCTTTTACAAAAGTTTTGCTTTTATGTTTCCAGGAGATGGAAGCATTAGATCCTGATATAGAGGGGTTGTCAGATCCAATTCCTTGCATCATTTTCATTTCAACAGAATAATGAGGATCTATTGTTTGAATTATTAATGTATGCACAAGCGGAGGCAACTTGCCTGAGATACATCTTTATTTGAAGTAGTTTCTTAGCAACTACTTCCAGTGTTATTTTCTTTTTCAGAAATTCCTTCTAACACAATGTACAAACCTTTTTTGTAGTTTTTTTATGGTAGAGTGAGAAAGAAGTCTTTCGTTGGAATTTGTTGGTGTTCTTGAGATTGAAGCTTTTGTTGTACAAGTGGAAAACCCAAATGAAAATTTTTACTCTACAATTTTCCCAACAACCAATAGATTTCTAGATCCTCTAGTATTTAATAGTTAAAATACACATCTACCACCAGTACTATAATATAGTTATACTGTCTTGAATAATTTCCACTCCTTTAAATTCTACCATTAATAGAGGAGCTTGAGTGCTGTTTGTCATTTGATGCAAGGGTAAAATTAGGATTTACTGAACATAATCCATTGGAAGGGAGTTCCCTTAAACTGTTGGACTACGACATTTTCTGAGGTTGTATGTTTGGCATCTAATAAAGTAGCAAAATATGTAGCATCTATATCATAATTAAATTATGGATGAACTATTATTTCTATCTTCCTCAAATGAACATGACAATAGCCTTTTTGTCATCATTTATGGATGTCTTCATTTGTAAAGAAAGGTAGAAATAATGGGTGAATTCCACTTACTTTAACCATTAAATTAACTTCTACTTCTTTTATACAATCTAGTAGCTTAGCTTGAAACTTATTTTCTATATCTAAATCTATGTTCTTTATATCAATAAATTTGAAATTTTCTTCATTACTCATCACTCTTTCTGAAAAACCAGATCGCATAAAATTTTGATAGATCTTAACTTAGTAAATGAGCTTCATGTCGCCATCTCGACTGAAAAGCTCCTAGTAGATTTTGACTATTCGACAATGGTCACTTCCTTTAAAGAAGGCTTTGTTCAACGCAAGTACTGCACTTCACCCAATGGAATTTACATATAATGATGGAAAATAAATCTTTGAGCAATTAAAGCCAACAATTACATTTTAAAACGAGGTTTTGATACCATTTGGAGGTGCTTAGAATACCTGCAACTTTTGCCAAAGATAACAAAACTATCACAAAGAATAGGTGCTTGAGGCTTATATTACTCAAAAAAATAATTACAAATGCTTACTTAAGTTTTCTTGATGCCTCACAACTAAACCCATGCCTTTGTTAGGGATGTGAAGGAGATATGCATTGACTCTAGTAATGTTGCCGTGAAATTCAAGGCCAGAAAAATGATATTTCCATAGCCGAATACCTCCTTGAACCATTAGATTTGTTTGATTGTATCTTGGAAGCAAATTGTCATAAAAGGAGGGCAATTGGCCTTGGTTACACTCCCAATTGAACTAGCTTCCCTCCGTTACCTCAGCTAAATTCTCAGTTTGAATTTCAATTCATGTATTTCTACTCCCAGCTTCTTCATCCTTACTCATGTTATGAGAACTTAAAATGATGTTGCAAGTAATAAAATTAATGGTTTAACTTTATTTATTACATAAACTTAATACAAAGGCTCAAGGAGTCAAAACACTAGGATTTTTCTTTCTTCAGGATGCCTGAAGTACAAAAGCAGAGGATACACAAGTTACAATCCTTATTCCTTCAGCCTTAAGTTATTTGATAAGTGATTAGCTCAATATTCAAATTAAAATATTATTAAATATTAATCAACTAGTTCTTCAAACAAGAATTTCATAGTCGTTTTTCTTTCATCAAGTTGCACAAAACATAGAAGCTGAAGATACACAAAGGTTGCAATCCTTGTTACTTTAACCTTGAGTTGTTTGTTTGATAATTGATTTATCTCAAGTTTCAACACTCAAATTGAAATATTACTTAGTTTTAATCAGTTAGTTCTTCAGACAGGTATTTCAGATGCATTTTCAGAAACAAGAGACTCCTTTTTTAACCTCAAATTACGCCAGTCCTTCCTTCTTTGCCATAATTTTTGAACTCAATTTCTGACATTTTTTCACAAATTATTCTCCTGCTACCATCATCTTCACCAAATTTCCATTTACATGCTCCCTAATCCGGCAACTTTCCTAATTTTCTCATCATCTACCATTAAAATTTCAGGTTAATCTAAACAATTTAAGGAAGCTCAAACATATTGTTTTTTAATGTACTTAATCTTCTCAGCATCAAGGAAATTTTTAGTGGCTTTATGTTTTCATTTGGCTATTTTTGACATTTCTACCCTCCAAATTTGGTTTTTTTGAGTTCTTCAAAGCCAAAGGTGTCCAGTTTGCCTATATTGGGTGGATTTTACCTAGTAGAACAAATTTGTCTCAAATTAGAAATTTCAACTGTCTAGGCGGATAGATGCATATCACACCAATTTATTAGGAACAGTTTTTAATTTTCTATATTCGATCCATTTTAACATCTTTGTTTCAAATTTATATATTGATAGGAAATTTGGATGTTGAATCACCAGACAAGTTTATATATTAATAGGAAAACTTAGCCTTTGAATTGCAAAAGAAACTGATACATGAAGTAAAACTTGTCATCAACTCTAAAGTTTGATCTCCGTTACTAAAAAGAATTGCCTAGGAGAGTATACTTCTCTATAGTGGATTCATGAGGATTTCTGTAAAGTTTTCAAGAGGCCAATTTTTAAAGTATACCCTGCTCAACATTCACCTGTAGCAACATAAACACTATGTAGACCACTTAAAATGATTTTAAATGTAGATTTTTTTTTTGTTTTCAATAAAACTTTTGACATCTTAAGTTAGTGTTCCTCTGAGTTTCTGGGACTGGGGCAGGGGTTGCAGGGACATGAAACATTTTCTTAAATTTTGGGGATGGTGAGGGGAGGAATATATACATATATATACATACACACACACACACACGTGTGTGTGTGTTTTCCAATGCACATTTCTAGAATCTTGGACTACAAGCAAATACACAGAGATAAAATGAGGTCAATTGAAGTGTGTCAAATGCTTCAAGGTTTCCACAAACAAGATATTGTCATTACATTTGAAAAAACTAGCTACAAAACAAGCTTTGACTGCCCAATCTTCTTGCAGTTAAAATTAAACATTTTCTATCAATCATTAATCTTGATCTCTGCTCAGAGGAAATTAAAAGGAACAGCTTAAAAATTTAAAATATCTTTTTTATTGGAAATATATCACAGAAACTTGGGGCTCTTGGATGCTTCCATTTGTTTGCAGTAGAGTCCCAAGTAAATATTGTAGAAACCCCAGTTTCCCCGTTTCCTCTGTATCTGATGGTTTTAATGTTTTTCTGAAGGTTTTTGCAATTTTGACTGTTTTTTGACGTTTTTGCATGAAATAAAGATGAAGGCGATTTTGCTTGGAGAGAATAATAAATTCTATTAAATATACTAAATGACCAACATGCATCACAAATACAAGGTATTTTGAAAACGTTTCATCTATTACTCTTATGAGTTCAATACAACATAGTACTGATGACATGCAATGAAGATTTCAGATTTTATTAAGGTAAAAACCTGGTGAACAGCAAACTGAAGATGCTCAGAAATCTGGTACGGCTGAGATGAAGAGCTTGTTCTCCCTCGGTATGGTGATCTCTGATGGTGTCCAAGAGTATGCGCCCAAACTTGAGTTCATTAACTATCCACAATGCCAGCGACCAACTTACAAGAAGATATATGCCTTTAATCAATTGGTACGGCCCTGGTACAAATGGTACGGCCTGCAGCAATATTAAATTGCAGAAAGTACGGCTTTCTTGTATTCAATTTCTAGATCCCTGGATATAGTGCTCTCTGTGAGATAAACTCAGAAGATGGAAGCTGAAGAGTTTGACGCTGGAGAATAAGAATATAGATCTCTCTTCAATAGTACGGCCAAGTACATGATTGGTACGGCCTGACACTACACAGCAACAATTAAAATAAAATAGTACGGCCTCTTTTAGAACTCCAGAGATCTCCAATCATGGGCGCCTAAAAGCATATAACCTTTCTGAATCGGAACTCAAACAAAACCTCTGTGATTTGAATTTCCAAGAGCTTGCAGATGTACGGCCAGTACAGAAACAGTACGGCTGGAGCAGCAAACAGCAAATTAAATCAAGATGTACGGCTCTCTCTCTCTGGTGTCTCTGGATGCATAGAACTTGTGCGCCTAGCCTGCAAGAATATCCTCTGGATTAAGAATCCTCTGTAAACCCTGTAGATTTATTCTCTGTGAAGCTCAACGATTTCCTCTGGATGAAGAAATCTCTCACTGGCAGTAAATCGGGTGATATCTCACACCCTCTGAACTGTTTCGAAGGAGATGGCTCGTTCTCCGACGATTTCGAGACGAAACCCTAAGGTCTCTGTGCTCTGGCAAGACTTGATCAATTCCTGATTCTCACAAATGTCATAAAATTCGCTCCTTTTCCAATGCAAAATCCTTATTAAGCTGAAAAGTGCGATTTCCTCATGAATAGGGTTTTAATTAAATATTCACATTTTAATCTTTTAATAATTCCATAGTCTCTGTGAAATATTTAATAATAATCATTAATTACTGAAACGCCCCTTCCGCCCGGCAGATAACTTAAGTTATAATTTAATATTATAACTTTACATTATAATCGTTAAATAATTAATATTTAATTAATATAATTAAATATTAATATCTTCCTCGTTACCCGTCCGATAACTGTTCCGTCTGATGCTGACGAACTCTGAAATGAATCCGGACGCTGCCAATCTCATACTGCTAAAAATAGCAGGGGTCCCACACTGCCTGCCAGGAACTGCTAAAAATAGCAATTCTGCAAAATGTCTCCGAATGAGCCCGAACGAAAGCCAATTGATCAAAACTGCCATTCTGACGCTGAGCCAAGCGCCGAAACGACCCTCTAACCACTCAGTCAGCCTACGAGGGTCTCATGATAGGCCAATCTCACGATCACTGATGCTCGCCAAAAACGGGGACATGACAAATATCCAGCTGGAATCCATTCTAGCAGCTGCTGGTGTTATCTCATTTTCATCCAGTGCCTCGGTGTTGGGTTGATTCCCTTTATCCTCTATATCTGGAAATAACAGAAGTAATAATGGAGGAATGGAACTGCTCTTACTAAACAAATCTGCAAGGTGGAGATTTTTCTTTCAATGGCAGGTTGCACACTCTTCTAATTGATTTCTTTGGTGCACAGATTCCATGACTAACAAACATGATTTTATCTGAAGCTCCTTCCTCTGATCAATATCTGAGCCGATGATAATACAATGGCAAAAGATCTGTGTATTTATAAACCATTCCCATCAATATTTTACAATTGTCTGAGAGCCCTCGTCTAAATTTAATGCTTTCAGGGGATGTCATGATCTCACTGGGTTATCACAGGGATGTTGGAGACATCATGATGTCCCCCTGAGGTTCCCTCTGTGGGGAACATCCCAAGGAATGACCCCCATGGGGAAGATGTCCACAAACCTGCAGAAAAAGGGGGACAGGGAGGCAACGTTATGTTCCTGTGCCCCTGATTGCGGAACATCCCTCATCCCCTAACTTACTAAAAACCCCAGTGATGCATCCCTGGGGAACATTTTTAAACTGAGTACATTTTTTTTGTACTTTTTTGTTCTTAATTTTTAAAAGTACCTAATTTTGCACCACTCAACGGTAAAATTGCACTCAAAATGGAAAAAAAACAAATAAAAGAAAATAAAAAACTAAAATTTTAAAGAAAACTGTAAAAGCTCAAAATATGCATGGATTTTATTTTTTTGTTTTTTCCATGGAACTTATGTTCAACAGTTTGCAGTCTCCATGTGCATGACCTCAGAAAAAAATCCACAGAAAATAAATCAAGTACACTAAACCCTTGATATTCTTCACAAAACCGTCTTCATGGCACTGCTTCTTCTCGCTTGCTTTTTCTTTACCTTCTCTCTTATTTTCTTTGCTTCTTGCACATAAGACAGATACTATTTTCACTATCTTTTGGCAGGGTGTTTGCTTGGATTCCCATACTGATTGCTGATAATAACTGCACAGTTTAACTATGGTGTTTACTATGCAGTGGTTTTAACTGTGGTTACTGCTGGTACTATTGGAGGAGTGACATTGTTTTTGGCTGTACGCTTCTTTCCTGCCATTGATTCACTAGGCAGAGACAAATGAGAGGCTATGGCAGTCTGGCAGTTGCGACTGTTTTTGTTAGATGCCAGGTCAGCACACTGAATATATGCTTGATGCATTAAAAAGGGGAGTTGTCTGTTTATTGTCTAACATGGATGTGGTGGTTTTTCCATGCATTGTTTTGTAGATGTTGTGGGCCTGGATTTTGCCTGTCTTTTAGGGAAAGTGAGTTATGACATAACACACAGCAAAATCATTGTGGGTGGTTTTAAAAGAAAGATGGAGGGATGGTTGGATTATGGTAAAAAAAACAAAGTTTAGCCTTGTTCAGACAATACAAAAAGGTTTCAAGAACTTACGTCTGTAGTTTTAATGCTTTTTTAAAATTGTAAGCATTGCTTTTTAATAAAGTTTTGTTTATGATGCTTCCTAGGTTTCCAAAGAATTTTGTGTGGTAAAATTGGATCTTGTATGGTGTTGATGTTTGCTTTCTGAAGAACAGCTGCAATAGAATTCATGAGAATATCTATTTTGTGTTCTGTTAACCCTCTAATCATCTTCATAGGTTCTGATGTCTCGTATTTCCTGGTCATCATGAATCAGTAAGGATGTTTTAGTACTTAGTCTTGTTATTTTAGATGGCTCGAAAGTTGAAAGCAGTAAATCTACAAGAGGATGGCTCAGATTGTATATATAATTTTGCTGTTCCATATATTCTATACAGTCTCAAGTGGGTGTTAGCAAAAACTAAAAGAGGAAGCTTCTTTGAGAAAATGTGGAATAGGGACCTATGGCAGAGGAAATGTTGATTTCAAACGAGGATGACGCTTCCTAGTTTTAAAAAAAAATTGTGAACTTTTTGCAGGTTTAACCGGGATTTTGTCTGGTATTTGTGTTCTGTTTTTTGAAGAAGAATTGCAAAAGGCTTTAGGAATCTCCGATTATTCATCTACATGCAACTATATTTTGTGATCTGTGAAGACTCTGTAAATTTCTCCACATGTTCTTAAGCCTCTTGTTTCCTTGTCTTTGGTGGTTAGTTAAGGATCTTCTAGTACTTAAGATTATGATTTTGGATAACTCTATAGTTGAAAAACAAAAACAGTTAATCTGAAAATGCAAACATTATTACTCAGATTTTACATGTAATTTTGTGGTACCATAGATTCGGCAGGGTCTCCAGTGAATAATGTTTATGAAATTTTCCTTATTTGATTTCATTTTGCCATTGCTTGGTGTTGACTTCAATCAAAGACATACTTGTCTCAATTTCCATTCTATATTAGTCAGTGCTTGTAGAGAAGGCTAGCCATAGCTAATGTTTGAAAGAACATGTACTGATGTTGTTCTTTTTAATCTTTTTCCTTCCTTTCCACTGTAAATAGTTTATAGAGCATAGTGTTTTTGAGCATCATGTTGCGTATTAGTAATTGTTGATGTTTTCCTACCATCTATTTGATATAATCACTGATAGTGCTCACCGTCTGTGATAAAATCTGATGGTGATTTATTCTGAACATCATGAAAAATTATTATTTGTGGAATATCTTTTAAAATGCCATGACAAGAGGCCTAAAGTACAATGTAAAAATTCAAGTAACATGCATGATTCAACATACTTGAAATGCAATTTTCAGCACATGAAGTGAGAAGCAATACTGCTCTTGTTTTCTGGGTTCCTTTAAGATTGTAGGCTACATGAGCATGAGTTTATATGGGGTTTTTCATAACTATTTGTCTGTCAGTAGAATGCATGCAAGGAGAATATGATTCCTAGACTTCATCAATGTTTCAGAAATGGTATGATTCGTGGCCTTTACTAATGCCTGAGAAATTCAATGACTATTACTGTTAGTCTAGCTTTAAGCAAGATTATTCTAACTCACATGGTTGATGCCAATTGTAACATCAGATGGACAGGTTTCAAAGTTTTTAATAAATTGTGCACCTGCAAAAGATTAACTTTTTTGAGAGAAAACATCCCCTAGTTTTGATTTTTAACTGTACAGTGATTTCATGGAATACATATAGAACAGCTCTCACATTTGCTTCAAATTTGAGCCTCAACTTGTGACAAGCATTGTGTTGTGGTCAACTGTAGGTTTTCTACGCAAAAATGTTCAACAATCAGTGCAAAGCATTAAGTCTCAGACATACCATCAGGGTTTCTTGGTCAATCTGATTCGAAAGGAATCCAAATACTGTTCTCCCAGTACGTCATGAATTCAGAGAAGATGCTTCCAATTCAGCAGGGGACAAGTAATCTGGAATTTATGACATTTGATTATAAGCCATCGATTTGCAATGTATCCCATGTTGATGTTATGGCATCATTGGAAATAGGCTCATCAAACAATTTCCAGGGTTCATCAGGATTGATGCGTTATCACTCTGCACCAAGTTCATTTTTCTCAAGTCTAGAAGAAGAGGAAAACAATAATATCATATCACAGTATTTCTGTAATGATTCTTCCCTTCCATCGCAATCTAATATTAAAACAATGCAGCAACATCAATCTATTTTATCAACCTCTCCTCTTAGGGAGAACGAGCCAGCAAAACAACGTGGAGAATGTAACGAATATTTCAAAAAGAATACACATCAGCCTCCTTCCCTTAAGAGAAGTGCAGGACATGCTGTTAGAGAGAATTTGGGCAAGCATCATCATCTTGTTGCAATCCTTGAGAACGTACCTGATGTATCCCATGATAGTTTTGGCACCTCTCAGATGTCATTGATGAGCCAAGCTCAACCTTCTCATCCAGTTGGACTGCAAATAAGCTCATACCAAACAAACTCAGTTTCCTGTGAACTACTTGGAGGAATGACTAATGCATCCTCCTCATTAGCCAAGAGTACACTTGTTCGACATAGTAGCTCACCTGTGGGGCTACTACCCAGAATAGTTACTGAGGCCCAAGGTGCCTTTGAAAGTGGTGTGAATTGTGACGAGCTTCTTAAATGCTTTCTCTAAGATGATTGAAAATGAGAGATGTTCATTTCATTTTTTTATCTCAATACTATTTTGCAGGTTATCCAGATCAAAAAATCACAAGTACCGTGTGTTTAGAAAGCTCGCGTGGAAATATCTTCCCCCCAAACAGGTTTCAAAGTAAATTCAGTTGTTTGCGGCAGAATAGTTCACCTCCTGGGCTGTTATCCCATCTTTGCATGGATATGGGTGTACCTGAAACTGGTGACAGGCTGAACATGCCTATTATTGGCTCTTCCACTGACAATCAAGCAGGGAGCAGTTCTGATGATGGTAGTTTAGTGAGTGGGAATGTACGAAAAGGATATATTGCAAATTTTTCAGTTGGGTCATGGGATGATGCAATAATGCACTCTGGAAAACATGCTGGCAAGCAAAATTATTCAAGTTTCACTGCAAGAAAGCATTTGAAAGAACTGGATGGGAAAAGAATACTACATGGTCTGCAAAGCACAGATGCCCAGGTATAAAAAATTTGGTTTGCTTTTCATAAAAGATGCATCTTGTTAAAATTTTAGTGAATGTACTTGCTGTATGACTATTTTCTTTGCTTTTATCTGTACATAAGAAAGTAGAGACAGGAAATTTGGGTGCATCTGCATTAATCAATCGCCCAGGTGATTTGCCAAGATCTACATCTGCTGAACTTGCAATGGAAGAACTCCTTCAAGATTCTGTTCCTTGGAAGGTTCGTGCAAAGCGAGGCTGTGCAACACACCCACGAAGCATTGCAGAGAGAGTCAGTAACAAAGAATTTATTTTCATTATTGGCTGGTTCAGAATTAAGGTTGTGGATGGTGGTATGAAAAATGCACAGAATCAGAATGTGAATTGTCATTTAATGATTTTGTTTAACTACTATTAGGTGCGAAGAACACGAATCAGTGAACGGATGAGGAAATTGCAGGAACTTGTGCCAAACAGTGACAAGGCAAGAAATTAAATTTAAGTTCTATTGAAGTCTTTTAGTGAGATATGTGTTAAGTTCTTCTTTCTTTTATATTCTAGCCTAATTGGAATATTTTTTTATCACGGTTGACTCAATGAAGCAAACTACAAATATTGCTGACATGTTAGACGAGGCTGCTGAATATGTGAAGGCCCTTCAGAAGCAGGTTCAGGTTAGTTCTAGGTAACCTATTTGCAATGCATTGTTCTAATAAGTTATAGGCTTATTGATGAAATCTGTTGAATCTGTTTTCCATGACGTCCCTTTACAAAGCTGAAGCTTACAAAAGGGCTATGACCTTTGGCAGGAGTTAATGGAAAAGCAAGCCAAGTGCACATGCATGCATAGACCAGATTGTACATTCAAAACATAATTTTTTTGTGAATACAGAGTCTTTATCCCTTAAAGTAAAATATTTGTAATATTGTTTTCAACACTGTTTTTGGCATATGATATTTTCCTTTGGAGGTTTTCAGTCTTTGTGATGTGACAACTATAATGGAGTCCATTGGGAATATCAAATGCATTAAGCACATTCTTAGACAAGTACTGCACAGTTTCTTATTTTGGAAATGTAATGGTATTATTAACCTCATTTGCACAGCAGAGGTATTGAGGAGTTGCCTCGTTACAGATGGCCCTGATCTTACTTTTGAGCTTATCAGGGATGTAGGACTCTGCACCATGCATGACTTCTTTACATCATCTGTAGCAAAAAGTATTTGACAATCAGATCATTTGGAAAAAGAAACCGCATCCTTAATTTGGCTCTATTTAGCTCACTACTTTTGAAGGCAAGCAAGATTTTACTTAGATTCTTTGGGAGAAACTGCTAGTGCATGTGCTTTGAATTTGTCAAATTGCTGGTGTACATTAGCTTATTGTAACCAAGTTAAATAAAAAATAAAAATGGAAGGCTTTTGTTCATTTCTGTTTTGGGCGCTTTTGGGCCTTTTCTGTTCCTCTGAGATGCCTGTAGCAGAGAGGCATTCTCGTAAAGTACGTAATTTTATCATTTTTCATAACGAGAAAAGAGTAATTGTTATTTTGACATCTGTGTCAAGAAGTAACTTCTCATAGGTTTCCATACATTCCCTAAGGAATTTGAACACACACTTTAAGCTTCTTTATGATTGAAATTGCTATTGCAATTAGATTGTAACATCTGCCTTAGTTTTTGAACCCTCAAAAAGAGTGAACTAAGCAGTAGGTGTCACCCACCCAAATGGAAACAGTAAATGGGTAGACTTTGTCCGGAAAGATTCTCATAGCCGGCTGCCCTAAGGCCTGACCAACCTTAGAATCAGTTTGCTCATCAAAAAAATGTCACCATCACCAATGATAAAAGGTAAGGGCAGCGGTAATCAAACTGAAATCCCATTGAAGAAATGGCAGAGATGAATAAGGAGGTAGTAACAACATCAACTCCTAATAACAAATTAACTCCACCATCCATCATCAACCATGAACTACTCCACTGTTGAACTGAAAGAACCAACCAACTTATTTGCGGACCTGAAACCAAAGTCATATACAAGTTGCTCAGAAGGTGGGCAGCGGTACTAAGGCTGGAAGTAGACCCACTAGTCCATTCAGGAGACAACATTTCATGACTAGAAACTGCACCTAGGTCCCAAGTATTGTAATCAAATCCGCTCGCATCACTAAAAATGTTTGAGTCCCTGTCATCCAACTCGAAAAGTGGATTTTCACGAGTCAAATCAACATCCCATTCAAATAAAGGATTATTATACAATTGAATATTATTCCCAACTCCCAATCCAAACCAATCCTCTTGTTGGTCCGTTTTCTCATTTTTAGATTTTCTTGGATAAAGAGCAAGGTCAGACTCCTCCTTGATGAGATCAAGCTACATCATTACCTGTTCGATTTCGTTTGCCCTTTCTCTACCCTCCTTTTCATTAGACTGTTGGATCTCATAAATCTGATCATTTGCTTCAAGAAGTGCCTCTTGGACACTTTCCAAAGCAAGCTTCGTAGAGTTAAGCTCTATGATGACCT
The DNA here is from genome assembly GCA_007258455.2 of Sequoia sempervirens. NCBI lineage: Eukaryota > Viridiplantae > Streptophyta > Pinopsida > Cupressales > Cupressaceae > Sequoia > Sequoia sempervirens. The sequence continues at coordinate 47,566 of VDFB02031357.1, read as the reverse complement.
CACTAACCTCTCCCCTTAACTGCTTAGGCAAAATAAAGGTTTCATCTGCGTATTTGGTAGCTAAATCCCTATCATGCATAATGTGTAAGTATGCTATTTTAACTTCTTCCATAGAGTGCTTCAATATGTGTAAATCAGAAATTGAAATTTTAAGCTCATTTTGTCCCATAAATGTTTTTTGAATCAAACTTTCTACAAGCATATGTTGGCTGTCCAAACTAGATAAAATGCATACCTCATTTTCAGCGGTTACCAAGAGTTGTCTTTTCCAATTATGATCAAGCAAAGATGATGAACTACTGTTTTGTGGCATGCAAAAATCAGAACTATTATACTTGTTATCCAAGTCTCCATCGCTGTCCCAAATTGCATGAGCCTCTTCTTCGATGCTTACCCCATCTTCGTCATTAGGCCCTTGATCAAATTTAGCCCCTAACAGAAACTTTTTTGATTTGTCTTCGAGTTCATGCCTCTCAAATTCAATTTCCTCTAAGGATTCCCTTTTACATTCTTTTTGCTCTAATGTTGGAACAGAATCACCTGGATCCCATGGTCCTTGCTCATAATCAGCAACCTGTAATGTGAAATCAGATTCCTTTCCAAGATTGAAAACATCATAATCAATGCCCTCCTCTTTGCAAGGCTCTTGAAATGAAGTAAGGACATCATTGCAATCAAAAGGGAATTCATCCCAATGTGGATCCTTATACTCAGGTGCCAAAACACCCGAATCCCAAGGGTAAATAAACTGATCACTTTGTTTAGAAAGTAAATGATCATTGTGCTCCTCTTGAGTAGTTGCATTTCTATATAAGTCACTCTCCAACTCATAATCGTTGAATTCATTATAATTACCTTTCTCCATAGGCTTGATTTGGAAATCAAACCCAAAACAACCTGTCACCATTACCCACATGGGATAAAGAATAATCACTATTATCTGATCCAAAAACATCATCTCTCTTGTTTTTCTCTTGTCCATCATATAAAGGTAACTCAACTTCATTGGATAGCTCTGAGGGAGTATTCAGGGCAGCGATTACACCAAAACCTTCGCTAACAATCTCATTAGTAGCAATTGCATGCATGACCAAAGAGTCATCTGAGGCTCTATCTCACATTCATCAAGTTTCAAAACAGTCACTTCATCTGATTTTTTTGTTGTAAACTTCTCTTCAACCGCCTGCTCTTCTTTGAACGCATGAGGTCTCATCTTTGCCACCTCCCTGGAAAGAAGTTTTGGTTCCTTCTTGTCAAACCTCTCTATGAGTCTTAGTGAACTCAGTAGATGATGTAATCTGAGTATGCTCCATTATGATCATATCATGATGCCACCACTTATGTGCAACTCCATCAAGGTGCATAGCAACATATTTTATGGATTCTTCTTTAGGCAAGGGGTTTAGATTGAAGTATGTGTCCACCCTCTGAACCCATGCTCTTGCTGAAATCTCATTGGACCCATCAAAATAAGGAATGCCAAGTTCTCCAACTTTCCTTCGTAAATCGTTATGATGTACTCTATTGCCCTTGTTGGGCATATGACTTATCCTGAGCTCTATATAATCCCATAGTGATATGCCATGCTGGAAATCGGGCCTTGCAGCTAACCAATCTTTCTTAAATTGTTCCTGCTGCTCAACTAAAGTGAGTTCAATTGATGCTTCTACTCTCGGTGGAGAGTTAGGCATACAAGATCTTGCCATGGCTCCATTCTGTTGATTATCAACTCTGTGTTGCCCAACTCTATTGCCCTGTCCCATTTTGTCCATTCTTTGTATTAGCTGTGCCATTTGCTGATTGGTTTCTTGTGCTAATTGAGTGGCTCTATCTTGTTCCCAAACCAATGCTTCCAAGAGTTGCAACATATGATCACCCGTGTTTTCTTGGTACCTACTTTCTCGGTCACTTATGCTCATAATTTTTTTATCACCCACTGTTTGGCAGGACGGTTAGTGCTCTGATACCACTGTAATAATCAACCCCAAATATTTTTTTTTGTTTTTTCCCTAATTCTTCCAACTGCTATTTGTGGTTTTTTGAGTTTGTTTTCAGGTTTGCTTGAATGTTTTTTTCTCATATGCCATACATTATGAAATGATACCAAATGATATGTATATCAAAGCAATGAAACATACAAGTACTTGCTAGAAATAACCTTCAATCACTACAATAATCAGATTTCTATTGAACATTTAAAGAGCAGATTTATAACATCTATATCAACAAATAAATAAGCCCTTAGACCTAGTAAGAAGCATAATAGCAGCATGAAAGAAACCCCCTTCAAAGGGCATCAACCAACATCATACAAAGGACCTTCTTCTCCTTGATGTGCACGTCCCAAACCTTGAATTTTAGTCACCAAAGGTGAACAAAAAAATCATTAACAACTACTTGCAATTTGTTCTCTAATTCCAACATGGCTGCCTTCCCTGGGAGAACTCGACCTGCTCTAGAAAATAGAGAACTCCAAAAAATATGTGCCAATACTTGATAGAACCGCCCTTGCAAGAGACATCATTTGATCAGATACCCATTTTGATTTTCAAATCTTTCTCAGAGATATGAGCAAAAATATGGAATTAGGTCCAAACTGAAAGTGCTCAGAAATTTTAAAAATCATCACCAAATAGCAACACAAACTTCACCAAATCGATCCCAAGGCTGCACAAGCCAAAAACAAACATTCCCACATAAAAAATGATCAAAATCTTCACCTCTAAATTTGTAATCTGCAACTTTTAAGCTCAAATGGTGACCTCTGAGTGAAATCACCCCTTCACCACTCTTTGTAGGTCTTTCACTGCCGAAGCCAGTCTTCGAATCTGAGGGTTTTCGTCCTCAAACTTGTTCTTAGACCTTTTGGTACAATACCAACAACATCTCCATTTGTCAACAAACTCATCCATAAAAATGAACTTTCAAAATGAAGCTTTTATAAGCTTTCTTTCAAATTAGGGCAACCCAGCTCACCCTAGAAATCCAACGCCACTTTTGAAAGATTTTAATTTTTTGATTTAAAATAAATCTCACCCAACATTAGCTTTTCATTTAAATTTTTATTTCCTTCCTCAGCTTGGGCGCCCAAGTTAAAAGTAGCTTTTTAAATGGTATAATTTAAAATCTTATTTTCAACATTAGCTTTATTAAAAATTAATTCCATTTTCACCTTAGGCATACCCCAATAAAGTGCATTATAAAATACTTTTGAAGCTCTTTAAAATGACTTTAAGTCATTGCACTAGGCATCATGGTACAAACATGTCCCGTTATGACCCCTCATCATTAAATTATAAAGTTACTTTATAATAGACCTTTTTTGAAGCCAAAATCAAATATTAAAATGGTTTTGCCTAAGTAACTTAGATCCATTGAATTTGTGCTACTGATTAGCCTGACCAAGTCCAATTACTCAAAATTGACTTACTATTTTTAGTAAGTACTAAAAATAGCAAGTGACATCCCAAGGGCTCGAACTGGAGAAATTTTGATGTTGCACCAAGACTCATTGTCGACAGTGAACACCATACTGGCCCTGCTAAAAATAGAAAGCCATGCCTGAAAAACTGAAAAACCCAACAAAAAGCACTGACACAAGCCATTAAAGCTCATCAAACAACCTCCACACATTGCTCGAACAGGAAACCCTACATTGCTTTGCCTCTCGGATCAGTTACTAAATATAGCAATTACTAAAAATAGTAAGTGTGTCAAACCTAGACTAATCCAAACAAGACATCGAAAAATGGGGATATTACAGTAGGAAATGGAAACCTTGACGGGTTCTAAAAGAACATGGGATTGCCTGATCATTTTGACAATGTAGCATCTTTGAGCTTTCAAGTGCTTCAAATCTAGAGTGATGGCATTATAAAAATGAAGAACAAGGAATGTAGATGTGACTGATGACAAGGTCAACACTCTTTGTCAATATACAAGTGAAAATACAAAAACCTAACTTGTAAAGTGTGATGATGTAGTATCTATTGGTGTCAATGGTGATGTAAACTTTATGATTCTTTGATATGAGATTTGATATACTTCTTGATGATCAATTAATAACATAGGATGGTCCTTAAAGTACAAGATCTTAGATGCTCAACTTGGGATGTTTCAATGTGCAAGTTGAAAAATAATAATGAGATTTTCTAAATGGTTGGTTTAGAAAGAAATTAAAAGGAAGTTTGAATTGGGAGGAAGGAGAGGGGTGCAACTTAGTTTGGGAAGGAAAAAACTTGAGGGAAAAAAGTAATCTTGTTCTTAAGCAAAGGATGTTTTAGATATTGATGTTGGTTTAGGTTTAGGGTTATTGGCATCACCTCAAAAATAAAGAGTTAATTGAGAATCTGTAGCTTATTTTATTTCTCATAGGCTAAAGAATGAATTAAGGCAAATGATAATATTTTAGATGGGATCGGTCATTATATTTCCAAAAGGGTTACTTAAATATCACTATAGGTTCTATGTAATGTTTAAATACTTCCTTTTTACACCATTCAAAATATAATTTAAAATGGGTCTTTTGATGTAATCTAAAATATTTTTAAATACTTGGAGAAAAGTAATTAAATAGAATAAAAAAATAAAGATAAGAGGCCCCAAAGTAGGCGCCTAAAAAAATGGGTTGAGTCTCATTAAAATAGTCAAATTTGTCATTACACTTTTCCTTCCAAATTGAAGTTTGAAACATTCAAGGAAGAAATTTTTTGGTGTGGGAGATCTTGAGGATGAAAACTCTTTTGGTTTTCAAATTTGGATTTGAAGATGAAAACTCTCTTATCCTTTTGAAGGTGATTCCATTTGGGAATCACTATTGTGCTAATTTGTTGAAGTTTGATTAAAAATATATAGTTTTTTCACTACAGTGGTGTTGTAATGTAGAAGAGTTAGATTTGTTGATTTTGTATCTATTTATTGTTGGTGTATGATATTTTATATGTTGTGAAGTATTCAATATTATTTTAAATTTAGTTGAAGGGTTTCAATGCTTTGTTGTAATTAGCGCTAAATTTGGGTTTATAAGCTTGCCATACATCTCTATTTGCGGAAGATTTCAATATTCAATTATTTTGTTGCATAATATTGTTGTTGTTGACTTGTACATCTTATGAGGTTGACTATAGCATTATTCTCGGCCATACATATTAACTCTACCTTTAGAACTCCTAATTGCAACATTGAGGAAGATTATATCTTTTGAACTATTCTTGTGTTTGTTGTATATTGATTGCAACAATTTTTGAGTGTGCCAATTTCCAATCACAACGGGCATGAGGGTTTTGATAACAATCCATACAATTGCATTTTGATTTTTGTTGTAGAGGGTGATTTGTGAGTTATTCATTAGGTGTGTCATTGTCGTCATTATAGTGTTTGTAGTTGCATATTACCATACAATCGTATAAACATAGTGTTAGAAATGCATTGACATTAAGGGCCTCAAATAAAATCATTGTTAACTTGGCTATGCATTGCATAATCTTATTTGCAATCACATGTCTTTGAATTGTTCAACTCGGTGTTAAGTTTTATCCACTAACTTGTAGAGTGTGATCATATTTTATAAGTTTTTCTAGTACTCGATAATAAGCATATTTGAATGTATTGTTCTTTACCATCATCAATCTTGGGTTTCATAGGATTAATTAAGTATTGATGCTATGGTTTCATACTAATCCCATTCTTATTGTAGACACCCCAAATCCATTTGACAAATTAATTACCTTTCAACTTAACCATTCTTCATCATAGGTTAATTAATTCAAATTAATCAATTGAATTATTTAACCACAATAGTTCCTCTTTACATCTCTAATAATAACTAATCAAATCAATATAATTAGTTAACCTTAGCTTCATATTCCTCCAACTAGTCAATCAATTAATACATTTTTACTTAATTGATTAAGCTAATTAATTAACTTTTAACACTATTTTTCAAATTTAAAATTCCACCTTACACCACTAATGGATAGAAGATTGCCTTTTGATCTTAATCATCTACTTCAAAGTCATAGATCAAAATATCGATCATCCATCTTCACATTTGTTCTCAACCAATTCACCTCCACTTTATGTTCAAACATGTGAGCATGTTAATATGGAGGAATCTTGACCCACCACCTCATCTTCCAAACTCAGCTCATCCTTACTCCATCCTCACGCATGCGAGCATTCTCTTCACACATGTCCCCCATATTCACATGTCTTCTCCATGCTCACACATGTCACCTCCATGTGTCAACATGCTTGACCCTCCACCTCATCTTTTAATCTCCTTCTGCTTGCCCACATCTCCTTCCATTTCATAATTTAGTGAAACCCCATCCATTGATCAAACATCTTTCATCTTTTCTTGACACTTATCAAGAGGCTAGGAAGCTTGTCCATACAAGCCGATTTCAACCCTTGATCCCATCCTTTAATCCTAACCCTCCATATTTCATTTGAGAAGTCCATTTAAGAAAAGCTTACCAAAGACATTTCATCCATTAATTGGATAGTATCCTCATGTTATCAATTTGAATAACTTCGTAGGTAAGAGCATCCACATATCAAATCCTTCATCATTTGGAGCATATCCAAAACAATAAATGGAAGTTTGATGCTTAATGTTTCTTTGCGTTCATTTTCATTTAGCTCTATATGAATGTGTCTTTCATTTGAATTTAAATTTTATTATAAATTTTTACATTTATTTCATCTTTTGCCACTCAAATTAAACATCCACATTTTTGACACGCTCAATGGAACTAACGCCCTAAATTTCTAAGTGTTTTTTTCGAGTTGCAAGTCCAGGTTGATGCCTCTGGCCTCTGGACCTTAAGACAAGATGCTTGCATTCTATTAGTTTCCGCCTTTATTTCTTCTAAAAACTTTTTTTTTTTGTCATTTTCAACACCAAATTTTTGAGATTTCATTAGTCACTAACGTACTAACATCATTTTCCAGCCTTTGTCACTTCGGATTTCATGGCTTCTTGTGCCTTTTTATAAGATTTGACTAACCATTGTCATGCAATTCATGGAGATCTGTGGTTCGACATCTCTGCTTGCTGCCTCACTGTTTGCTTTTCAGATAGACGCCTCTGGTGTATAACGAAGCATCTGTAGTTCGACGCCCTTGCTTTGTAGTTCGTCGCATGTGCTCCAAATCGATGCTTCTGGTTTGTTGCAGTGCATCCACAAGTGAAAGGTCTAGTAAATATCATTCTCATCTTTCGACGTTTCTATTTTATTTCGATGTATATTTCTATAGTTTGACGTTTCTACTTTGTGGTGATGCTTGCACAATGTTGATACGTTTAATCATTTATTTCTTAATTTTTGTGCTACATTTTGTATAGCTTGCTTAGAAATTAACAAAGACTCAGTTTATCAAGCCATTTCTTCTTTTGTGTGTTTATTGATTTGTGTGCTTGGTCAAACATTTGGATTTGAGATTAAAACTGATGTGCATCTTCATTATTCTAAAGTAATGCTTGTGTGTACTCTCCTTTTACATCTCAAGGTGATCTTGGAGATAAAAACCAAGTGTCACTTTTTTTCTTTTAGAGGATTGTTTAAGGATTCCATTATTGTAGGGGACAACCTTAGTCATAGATTTCAATAGGTTATAAAAAGTAGAGAGGGAAAGTTGTACCTCAAAGAAGAAATGTTGTGTTTGACATAATTTTGATGTTTTTTTTTAAAGGAGTCAAGGTGAAGTGGAATTGGCTTGCACTTATTTCACATACATGTAGATGTGCTCCAATTCATGGATGTAAGCCTCACATACTCTTGTTGTATATAAAGGATATACCTATAAAGCTTGTTTATCTTAGTTTAAGACCTTTGATCTTGTTTGAACATAATGTATCAGTAAGTGGATAGTCTTGAGAAGTTACTCACTTTGTGTCTTTTGAAATGAGTGTAGATTGCATATGCTTTTCCTTCGTGCTATTGAACAATCTTAGGTGATAAAAAATAGTTAGTGGCCAAACATAGGCCTTATAGTGTCATGTCAATATAAGGCATATTAGTGGGTTTACACTCATTCACACACCCTTGTAGACTGATTTCCCTTCTTGGGAGAACCATCCCAGCCACACCATTGTGATAGTGATGATGACATCCTTGACCAACTTAAATATGCCTTTGATTATTAAATAAGGATGTGACCTCACAAAAAGATTTATAGAAATAAACAAGGGTGCCATACTTAAACAACTAATGAAATCATGGGATGAATTACTACTTGGCTATGACCTTTCCAATCTTGCATCTTGATCCCCTTAACCATGGTTATTCCCATGAAAAAATCTAACTACTAGCCATGAGACTCTAAATCCAACTCATGAGCATACCAACCTCTACCTTGATCACAACACCACATCCCAAGCCAAAGTATCCCTTGTCATTAAAGGAAAAAACCCTCATGATGAATCAAAACAAGACATGAGCCTCCTACCAAAATGATCCCCAAAATGCTCCAACTAACCAAATCACATCTACCATTAAAACTTGATTTAGAACTAAACACTACACCTCTTAGGTAGAATGACTCCATTCCAATTTCTAATCAACAAACCTCTCACATATCCACCTCCAACATGACTATCCCTAACCTTGGTCACCTCCCTAAACTTGACCTCAACTCTTTGAGTAGCACAACCCAAAAACCACTTTTCTCTCCCCCAAAATCACTATACACAACTCCACACCTTTCAACACAACTACTTTCCTCTTCTTGTACCTCGTAGCATATCATTTGCTCAAACGAAAAATCCATGGTGTAGTTAAAAGATTGCAAGATGTGACATCACAAATCCTACCACTTTGAGAAGCTATGTCCTTATCTAAGTTAGATTGTTCTATCCCACAACTTCTATTCTCCCCTTTCTTTGAAATCACAAAATATGGTAAATATACACAAAAGGTGACCACAAGGAACACATTAAGGAATTTTTATGGCTAGTCAAGAAGTGGCTCAAGAAGACATGTACTTGCTTCACCTTGACCTCCATAGTCTAGGAGGGAAAGCACTAGAATGGTTTTTATATCAATCTAAAGGGTCTATTGCCACCTTCATTGACCTTGCAAAATTTTTTCGAAACACTTCTACAATATGGAACATGAACTAACAATGATAGACCTATGGAATTCTAAGAAAAAATCAAGGAAAGCTTCTCATCCTTCCTTCAATAGTGGAGAGCTTTAGCAAGCCAATTTCTTCAATTGATCTTAGAAAAACAAATCATACATATCTTTGTCGCAAACCTTAATATGAAATTGGAATTCCACCTACAAATATATTGTGTGATCACTTTCAATAAAATAATTGAGAAGGGCATTCACATTAAGAAAGCCCTCATTACTAAAGGATTAATTGAAATTTATTCTAATGACTAAAATGATTTAATAAAAAACCAAATTTTTTAGCAAGAACTAAAATGTACTTGATGATGGGTTCATCAAATCTAAACATGTGTAAAACCTCCACCCTTCATCTATCAAAATTCCCTTAAAAAATGCAAAACTAGAGATGAAATGGAGACAATACAAGCCATTAGGGGATCCCATTTAGGCAGTTTTTCACAAACTTGTCAAGGACAACATGGTCTCTTTTCTTCTCATCAAGACTTTTGAAGAAAACCAACCCAAGCCCTCTCGGTACAAGGAGCACAAATTGGGATTACCATAAGATCAAAGGTCATACCATAGGTAAATGCATGGAATTGAAAAATTACATACAAGACCTTATTGATTAAGGTGAATAAAATTTGAAGGGAAACCTAACTCATAACCTAATCAAGACATGGGAAGATATCAAAATCCTCTCCATAGACATAATCAACAACATAGTTCCCATAAAAAAAATCAGGGGCATGACTCTCACACCAATAACATCCACCACCATAAACCCCCCCTAATCATGATTATTCCATTGGTCACATCGAGCAATCTGATGAACAGGTTCATACCATCAACATCAAATCCTTTGATTGTGCTATCACTACATGACATAGCAGATTTATCATCCAAGGCCCTCTTCTGACTAATCCAAAAAATTAGTATGATCTCATTGATCAACTTGAGTTAACACTCACCCAAATATCAATCCTCAACCTCCTTCACATGTACCCTACTTATAGGGACATCTTGAACCAAATACTCCAAGAATCTTGATTGCCTAATGACATCGACCCCTCGCACTTCCAAGTCCTAGTTGACCACCTCTCTACCAACCATTGCATCACCTTCACTCCTAGTGATGTTCTTCCCATTGACCCTTCACATAATCACCCTCTCAAAATTGAAGCCATTGTTGAGACTCCATAATTTGTAAAATTCAACTAAGTCCTTGCAAATTTAGCATAATATTTCTTTGTGATGATCTACCAATGTGGATTCCCACATTTTTTTGTGGTTAGCTAAAATCCTTTATGTATGTGTGTTTTTGGCCTCCTTAGTGTAGCCTTGGGTGCGTGTTTTTGGGTAGAATAAGGACGTATGGATTAAGTCTTGGGGTTCTGGTCATGTGCTTTCTTTGTCTCCTTTGTTTTTCCATTTGGGTTGTAGGTCCTCAAGTGGACCTCAGACGAATGGCCTAGGTCTCAAAGTCCAAGTCTGTTTTGGTTCCTATATGTCTACTCTTCTATTCCATTGTTCTAATTCATCATCAAGCCTCAGGCATGCAAGAGAACCTTGGACATTGGCACTTGATCCTAGGGTGCCAAGTTCCTCTATTGTTCAGTGCCTTTCCTCCTTGATCCTTCGTTGTTGGAATTTAGATCCATGGGTGAACCCTTGACCTTGGCACTATGTTCCAAGTGTTAGGTACCCTTCAAATTCTAAGCACTATAGTCTCCTTTCTTCTATTAATCTCTTCTAGTTCGCTTTCAAGGTTTGACTCCGAATGCTTCCATCCCCTTGGAACTTAGGGGGCCACACAAAATTTTCACCTCTCCTAATGTTCTTAGTTCCACTTCCTTCCATAATCTTGATTCCCAATTACTCACACTTTCATCCTAGTTCGTAAATCCCTCCTAAACCAGGAATCCCACCAAGGACTAGAACATTCAAATTTTATGCTAGGGCTCAACACACTCCTCTAGTTTCCCCAACAACTTCCAAGGAATTTTTAATAACCATTTTGATCTTTACAATGTTCCAAGGGTATTTTCCATCTGATACATTTATGTTTCAACCATTGGGCTAGATTTGAGATGTAGATGTAATGATGAACATGTATAGGTGTCCCTATCACCATCAATATGTTTTTTCTATTTTCTTCCTGCTTAGATCCTTACATGTGGATATGGTCCATTCATTTTTAAGATCCCATGACCCTACACAACCTCCATATGTATTTGTGGGTTTGCACGATTCTTGTGTGCCATGTCACGATTTCTTCATCTACCTTGATTCTCATGAGTTTTTGGATGCTAGAACATAATAAAAAAAATATAAATGTCAGTTCTTAAGGTATTCTAACAATTGGTATTTTCTATTTTCATATGCATGCATGTTTCAAGTCACTCTACCACTTCAAACCACATTTGTTCAGTCCATTTTGGGAGCAATAACATCTTTTGGAATTAGGAGGTTAATATTGTAAGTGATTTATAATGAAATGTCTCCATAAAATTTTATGTTTTTAGAGGATTTTCTTAGTCACAACTAGAGTTTCTTCCTTGCCACATTTTTTGGCATGAATGCAATACTGAATTTGATAAATGAAACAACATTCTAGTACATTGTAAGCCTTGCAATTGTCTCTTATCTATTGTACACAAATTTATGTAGTTGTGTAATGGATTATTAAGGATGCTTTGTTATTAATATCACATCTTTGGTGCACATAAATGCATTTATTATTGCTCCTTGTGATTTCTATGTGTTTTTCCTTTGATAGACTATGATTTTGTTTCCCAATGGACAAGTACTAGTCTTGGAAATATTTGATTGATCACACTCCTTTAAATGGATAAATAATTCAACACTAGTTTAGGATTGGAAGTAGGTTCTTATGCACTTCATGATTTGATGTGTAACCGAGGAAATATCTAAACTAAAGCTTGAAAGAATCCATTTTAAGCGAATCATGTTTGCATATGCATATTAGCTTAATAAGAGGTCATAGTATTGAGTTTTTTTAGTTTAGTGATAGCCTTTGGGATCAAAAATTATATTTGGGTACCACTACAATTGTTTATCACATGTTTACTTTTTAGTCGTAACAAAAACCTTATTCAAAGCCACCTTTAGGAACACCCTCTTGGGTTTAGTTGAGCCCAAAGTGTAGGAGAGTTTACACACTCTTGTTGATTGGGACTTAACCCTCCATAATCTATTGATGAACCATGGTTTTACCTTCTAAAGACACCCCCTTGGCTTAAAGCTAAAATTGCACTCTAGGAATTTGGAGGAACGGTTTTGGGACCCAACATAGTGGTGTCGATGTCAAAGATATCAAGATGAAAATTATATTGAGAACCTTGGTAACATAATGAAGTTTATAATCGTGCATCAAAGGAACATAAAATTAACAAGGAAGCAGTTTCTTGTTTGGTATTTTGGATTTTAGCTATTGGGATAAAATGTTTCTTTTAAATGAAGAGTGGCGACTTTGTTTCAATCAAACCCATAAATCAACAAATTAAAAACTTTTAGATGGATACAAGAAGGTAGCCTTGGTACCAACAAGATGGTTCAACTTATACCAATTCACAAGGGAATCTATAATGGGATGTTCAATTTACAATGTCATTCAAAACTACATGACCATTTATAGAAGTTAGCACAATAGGTAAAAAAGAAATATCTATAGATGTGAGAGATCAACACTTATTTACTTTTGAATATTTCAATGAAGATAGCATAATTAGGAATCATAATAGAATTCAATGGTTTGATTATGGGACATAAAGAAAGAACATGTTTATTGGGAGGATAAATTTTTGTAAATTGGTTGAAAAGTATTTACATAGTTGTGACACACAATATCAGGATCTACTTGTTCAAGAAGGGCAAGGTTAGTGGGTTACCACCCATGGTAGAGCCTAATAGGAAATTTGAAGCTTGCATTTTAAGAAAATAGTATAGGCAATGCATTCAAAAAACTAATTCTAGGAGGGAAAAAAATTCGTTGAACTTGGCGCATACAGGCTTATGTGGCACCATGAAAAATCTCACCATAAGAAAAAATAATATTTCATGATTATTGATAACTCCAATAAAAAGACATGGGTCTACTTATTGAAGAAAAAATATGAAGCCTTTGAGAAGTTTGAAGAGTTTAAGGTCCTAGCTAAAAAACAATATAGATGCTTTGTCAAAGTCTCTAGATCAGATAGAGGGGGAAAGTATGCCTCCAAAGTTATCTAAATTTCTGTAGGAATGAATGCATTAAGAGAGAGTTTACAACTAGGTATACTCCACAACAAAATGGAGTTGTAGAGAAAAATAATAGGACCATTATGAAGATGGTAAGAATCATGTTGAAGGTTGAGGGGATTCTACCTTATTATTAGGGTGAGACTATTACAATAGTAGTGTACTTACTAAATAGATGTCTCATAAAACTTGTGCATGAAAATATTTCATAAGAAATATTGACAAAATGTACATAGAGAGTAGAGAACCTCAAAGTTTTTTGGTAGATTATATATGCATATGTGTCAAAGAAGAAATGACATGAATTATATGATAGAGGAGAGAAGTCGATCCACATGTAGGGAAGCTAAGGTAACAAAATAACTTCCTACACTAATCTTGAGAGGAGGGTTATACAAAACCATTCAGATATTTACAATAATTATAGAAAGTAAACAAAAATGAACATAAATACCATTATACCACAACACAATGATTTATGTGGGGAAAACCCTTTTGGGAGAAAAACCCCACAATCCAAAAGGCACCCATTATATTATTCAAAAATCATTAAGATTACAATATACTTGCAAAGAAATATTTCTCAGAAGTATCACCAACCAAAGATCTATAAGAAACTCAATATCTATAAGACTCACACACAACCTCCATCTCAGGAACCTAATATATAGAAGATACAATAAATGTAACCATCAAACAATATTTAAAAAATCATGAGCTAAAACCACCCAAAAAAGTGGCACCCAACTTGTAACCAATTAGAGATTCCCTATGATGTGTCAAAAGACACACCAACATGTATAAATCCCTCTTACAACTCTTTTTTGTATCCAACACATTTTCACATTTCCCAATTTGGGAGACCCAACTTTCAAAGACCATGCCCTTTGATTTGGGAGTGCGACTGAAAAACCGTTTGAAATGTTAGAAAGCTCGTGAAGTTGTCAATCAAGCTATAACCTTCTTTTCCATTTATGAACACTTTCAAGCCCAAAAACGACCTCTAAGTGCCTCAAAATTGACCTTGAAACTTAAAAATTGAAAACTTTAATATCTTGAAAACAAGGCATCATCTTAGGTTGAGACTTTATTGGCATGTTTATTTGGTAATTTCATAGATTTTGGAAAAAAATCAGATCAATTCATGGTCAAATATAAACTTACTATAAATAGTAACATTTTGTAGTTGCAAGGTTGAGACACATTTTTCCTAACATTTTCCCATTTGTTGAACACCTTGCAAGAGCGAAAGAAGTAACAACACCATGATTTAATTTCTAGGGGCCGTCAGGCCCATAGATTCTAAACACCATTTGAATTTATTTGTGCTCATAGGCTTCATTAAACAATATGAAACATTCATCAAAGTCTCTATCTTAAATAGATTCACCTTGCCATTCTTGACCATATCTCTAACAAAATCATACTATACATAAATGTGCTTGGTCTTGGCATGAAAATTTAGGTTCTTGGATAGAAATATTGTACTATGTCTGTTACAATAAACCACCATTACACCTTGTTTTATTTTGATATCTAAACACAATAACTTAAGCCAAATGACTTCTTTACAAGCGTAACGACCTACCATATACTTAGCTTCAATAGTTACAAAGAGACCAAAACTTGTCGTTTACTCATCCAACTAATTGCACCACCAAATAAAGTAAACATGTAAGCACTAGCGGATTGCTTGCTATCAACATCACCTGCCTAGTTTGAATCCATATAACCATGGACATAAAGCAAAAATCAGTCTCATACAAAATTACCATGTTAGCACAAGGAATGCTCTAATACACATCACAAATATATAAAAACTATTTTAACTACATCCCAGTGAACTCTACTAGAATTAGACATATATATGGATAGAACTCCCATTTCTTTGGCAATGTTTGGTCTAGTGTAGATCATCACATACATCAAAATCCTGTCTGCACTCTAGTACGACACTTGTCTCATGTCTTTCATCTTCAATAGGGATGTTGGATAATGTCAAGCAAACAATTTCATTCCAATTGTAAGAGGAACACACAATGGTCTACAATATTGCATGTTAAACCTCTCTAAAAGTGAATTGGAATACTTACTTTGGCCAATAGATTTTTGTTCACTTTATCTCTTCTGATTTCCATCCCAAGAATGTGTTTAGCTGCACCAAGACCTTTCATCTCAAATTTAGCTGCAAGATGAGACTTTAGTTATGAGATCATTCATTTCCCTCAAGTTACTAATATTTATAACATACCATCAACATAAATGTAATACATAAAAAGAAATCAACAATAGTTTTATAATAAACATAGTGATTTAATTTAGAATGTTGAAATCCCAAACTCAACACATATGTATCAAATTTTTGGTACCACATCCTATGACTTTTTTTGAGGCCATACAAATATATCTTCAATTTACAAACCAAATTACTTCTATTTTTCACCATATAGTGCTCTGGTCGTGTCATATAAATATCCTCCTCTAAATCACCATGAAGGAGAGTAGTTTTCACATCCATTTTCTCAACTTCTAGATCATAAGCAACAAATATAATAAATAAGAATCTATGGATGCTATTTTTGTAACGGGAGAAAATATTTCACAGTTATCAACACCCTTAACCTGAGAGTAACCTTTTGCAACCAACTGTGCTTTTTTACTTCTCAATACCTCCATCTAAACCAATTTTTTGTTGAACACCCATTTGCATCGAATAGGTTTTCATCCTTTAGGCTATGGTACTAGATCCCATGTATCATTCTTTTTCAAATCTATCATTTCTTCATCCATAACAATCTTCCATGATTCTACATCACTCATACCTAAGTCCTCTTCTACAAATTTGGGTTCATCCATGTTAGTATTCAAAGGAAAAATACATCTCTAGTAATTAGGTGAATACCTTTCAAGTGGTTGTTTATGCCTTGTAGAACTTTATACAAGCCGAATTAGAGGTTCTTCCTCTTTTGAATTTTCAGAGCTAGATTAGCTCTCTTCAAATTCTTGTCTATCTAGGGGCCTCAATTCAACATTCTCAAGAAAAGAAGGAAGTTGAATCAGATATTTTTGTTCACTTTGTTCTATCTGCAATACAACAAAAGAAAGCTTTATTTCTCTAAACATCACACTTCTACTATATATTACCTTTTGTGCAATAGGATCCCAAAGCTTGTATCCTTTCACACCATAGATATACTTGCTAAAGATACATTTCATAATTTTGTTATACAACATTGATCTCTTATCCCTTGGCACATGTGCATATGCCTCACAACCAAAAAATCTAAGATGTCTTAGTGAAGACTTATGATCTGATCATGCCTCCATAGGCATTTTGTCAACAAGAGTTGATGTAGGAGATCTATTAATTAGGTAGAAAGCAATGTCAACCACTTTAGCTCAAAAACTTTGTTATAGATCAACACCACTAAGCATACTCAGCCTACTCCATCAATGTCATGTTCATACTTTATGCAACTCCATTCTACTATGGAGAATATAGAGTTGTCTTTTGTCTTTGAGTACCACGGTATTTACAAAATTTATGAGAATCATTACAGAAAAATTCACTACCATTTTTAGTCCTCAATTTTTTTCTAGTCTAAAACTCAACCATTGCTTTAAATTCTTTAAATTGATTGAAAACTTCAAATTTACTCTTAAAAATACACCCACATAATTCTACTATAATCATCAATAAATGAAACAAAATATGTGATTTTTTTAATGGAAGGAATGTTTATAGAACCAAACACATTAGAATGAATAAGATCCAACACGCCACAAGATTTATGAGAACTCCAGTAAAACTGAATGCGGTTTTGTTTACCATAGATACAATGCTCATAGAAATAAAAAATAAGATTACAATTAGTCAATCCTTCAACAATGTTTTTATTTTTTAAGGTCTTTAGACCTTTTTATCCAATGTGGCCAAGTCTCTAGTGCCATAACATGGTCTTCTTTGTATGTAATTTTGATTTAAAGAGGATTAGGTACCCAAAATTCATGACCATTTGCTAAAGATCAAATCCTCACCTTTTCCAATGGAGTAGCCATAAACTTGCTTTTCATAAAATTAATATTGCATTCAACAATATATGCAAGTTTCTACAATGTGCCAAACTTGACATGTATAGTGGTCACCATAGCACCTCTAACCATCTTGCATCTTGCATAAAAAAGACTACTTGCACACCTACATCTACTAGTTTTATCACATATAATAAATTTCATGCGAACCCATGGATATGCAACACACCATTAATCCTTTTTATTCGAACATAATGAAACTTGATTCTAACTTTACCACAATCAACACTATTTAAATAAGAATCGTCACCCAAGTAAACCTTACCTTTGTCAAATTCATCATATTCAAAAAACCAATCTCTATTAGAGGTCATATAGAAAGATGCGCCTAAGTCAATTAACCATGCATATTACCTACACAACCGACCAAAGTTACAATGAACACATCACTATCTTCCTTATCAAACTTAGAATCAAAATATATTTTTTCTTCTTTGCTCTCCTTACGAAAGTTTCCAAGCTTACCATAGTTCCAAAAATATCTTTGGACTTTCTTGGAGATTTGGATCTCCCATTAAACTTGTATTTATCATGTTTCTCACTCTTCTTGCTTTTTCCTAAGGTCTTCCACAAACATTTATGGCCTTCGTGGCATTGATGGATATGTTTATCCTCATCTCTTCAGAAAGTAAATAACCCACAACATCCTTGAATTTTGAAACATAAGTACTTCCAATAGCCATAACGAAAGAATCCCGCGAATCAAGAAAAGAACAAAGAAAGATATGCAACATTTTATTCTCATCCATTTTTACACCAATTGATGCCAATTGAGCCATCAACATATTGAATGCTTCTAGGTGGTTTGAAATTCATTCACTCTCTTCCATTCTCAAGGAATACAATTTCTTCCTTAAGAAAACATTGTTCACTAAAGATTTGGCTTGATATATCTCACCAAGTTTCTTCCATAGCTTCCTTTATAGATGAATCTTTATGGACATTGATTAAAATAGAGTCTTCTAGAAATAATATAACATTTGAGAACCTTAGATTTATGATCCATAACATCATATTGAGCAACCAAAGTAGCATATGTGGGTCTTGAAACATTATCATCAATACCATCCCATAGATCTCGATTAATTAACAAATCCTCCATCTTTGGCTTCCACATCTCAAAATTGTTACCAGTAAACTTCTTTATCTCTATTATCCCTAATGTACTTTCCATTTAAAAATTCATGTAACAAGATCATAAAGTATCTTCTCCACAAGTTCTCACTCAAAATTGTATTAGTTCAAAAAACCCAACAACCCACAACTAAAACCATAGGCGATCAAGATTTTGTACCAATAAACATAAATACCATTCTAAGGAAGTTAAGGGAGTAGAAAAACTTTCTACACTAATCTTGAGAGAAGGTCTATGCAAAAAAAATTAGATCTTTATAACATTTACAAAAACCGAACATAAATAAACATAAATACCATTCATATTGTTGGTGATTTGAGTTGTAGACTCCAAATCACTAAGAATTGATAATCTACCACATGCCAAGGGTCTCAACCCTAGGAAGAGTACCACAAACTTATGTTCAAGTTGGGTAGCTTAGGACCAATTATTGAGGTGGGTAAGAGCTCCTTCACTTCTGGCTCTACAAGACTAAGGGGGTTTCCCTAAGGTGTTGGAACATATATTACAAAAAAATAAAATACTCATCCTGACACAAACCTTACCCATTACATAGTGCACCCCTGAATTGGGGTTGTTGTTATGTGCCTATATGCTCGTTTGGGAGACTCAAGGTTAAGCACCTTATTAAATAAATGAGCTGCCACATAAGTATATATGAATGTGTTTTATAATAGGTACCCCTTAAAGTCTTAAATATATCCAGACATGACAGTTAAAACATGCAAACAAATAAAAAAAATATGTTTGAATTTATGTATTTTGAGTGTGTAAAGGATGATGGGAGAAGGATCCAATAACAAATCAGTGCCTTCATCTAGTTGGGAAACAAAGTCTCTATATC
This sequence comes from Sequoia sempervirens, assembly GCA_007258455.2. Lineage (NCBI taxonomy): Eukaryota > Viridiplantae > Streptophyta > Pinopsida > Cupressales > Cupressaceae > Sequoia > Sequoia sempervirens. The sequence continues at coordinate 28,116 of VDFB02031357.1, read as the reverse complement.
CACTCAAACATGCAATAATTGAAACCAAGGTGATACCTTAATCAAGATATCACAAAAGACCATGCCTTTCAATAGATAGTTGCAAAATATTAAATGATTCTACTCAGTAATCCAGGAGCATATCCATACATTTCTTTTATTGTCCTAGAAAGATACCTTACAAAAACTTTGTGAGGATTTTATAGTCATTTGACTGGCCAAATAAATAATACACATCTAGAAATGTACACCATACGCATGGAGACACTCAATGAAGGTTGATTCTGCCATTAATTAGTTGATCTACAAAGGTTACAAGTGATTATTGTATATTTGGGACATATCCAGATCATTACAATAGCAAAATAACTATACCTAGAATTGTAAATAGAAACATTAGGGCTTCCTATGAATATCTTTTTTTGTTGGTTCTATAGTTTCTTCTCCCTAATCCTAGAATGGTATCCTCTATTGAAAAATGAGAACCAAGGCATATATATCCATAGTAGGAAGTCGTACAAGTTGTTAGAAAGTCATGGCACACAAGGAAACCCTAACCAAAACCTCCTCTAATGCTTAGACAACAAGTATCTTCTACAAACTCAATTTGACCACAAAGAGGCATGGAAAATATTCCTCTGATCCCTACAATACCTAAGCATTGATGACTTGTGGGTTTGAGTGCAATAATGGTGTGAATACCCATAAGATTAGTTGAAATCACATCCTGGAGGTACTTCTTTGACAAGAGGGGCTACAAACAATAAATGACACGTGGGAACTATTTTTCTTCTTGGATCAATACTAAAATGCATTAAAATACCTTGCAAAGCTCCTCAGATCAAAAATGGTAGTTGCGGGCCTTAATCATGCTACAAAGGAGATAGGTGCATAAAATAGTATGTTGCCATCTTCATTTGACTTGTAGGTAATCAACATTGGTGGGGAAGAAGGAAATGGGAATGTGTCAAAGGTTCCATTGGTTCCTGGAACCATCAAAAGCTCTAAAAACTATCATCTCTTTCAATGGTCTCATCTTTCCTTCCATGTTGCTCTTTTCCCTAGTTGTCAGGGCTAGGAGGGGACTCAAGCACTTGTTGAGGATCCTAGAGTTCAATTTCACCTTATCTAGCTTGTCGAGGTTGAAGCAAAAATTGAGAGTTGAAACCTTGGTTCTAAGCTCCTAGAAACCTTCCAAACTTTGCTTGTCATATTTCATGAACCCCTATTGGGGGTTCCATAAAAATTAGGAACCATTGGTTCTTGGTTCTTGGTTCTTTTGGAACTTTTGACAGTTCCTCTTTTTTTTTTTTTAGGGCTAAGGGTGAGAAGAAACTCATTGAAGGTTCCATAGGAACTAGCAAATAAAGGTTCTTGGTGTCTATGAAAGCTCTGTCAAAGGAAAATAACCTATTGAAGGTTCTATGGGAACTATGAACCAAAGGTTCCTAGTACCTATGAAAGCTCTGACAAAGGTAAATAACCTATCGAAGGTTGAACATAGAGTTTCTCGATAGACATAAAACTCTAATCACCTCTCCTACTTAACCAATTTTGGAATTTTGATTTTTGGGAACTAACTGAAGTATGAAAAGGGGATTAATGCACCATCCAAAGGCACAAACTCAAACAAGATAACCTATTTTAAATATCTCAAATTAGTTATAATTGATGGGAAAACAAAAAGAAATAGAGAAAACCATTAGAGAAGAACAAGACATGACACGAAAAAATAGGGCACCAACATTGGCTTTAGTTGGGGTTGTGTGTCTCTTGTAGGAAAAATGATAATTTAGATATTTGGGAGTAGAAAAAAAATGGGGAACAATAGGGACTAGGATTGATTCACACTTCATTATGATGAACAAGGGTCATGACTAAACAAAAGTAATATTATATACAAGACAACATATATTACAATGGTTTTGAGAACCCTACCCTCAAGAGAAATAGTGCTTGAGGTGTTGAGCATGAACTAGTATCTCCATGAAATCTCCATCAAGGCGTCTAAGGTAGAATATTCCCTAAGGTTCCACACCCTTCAATAATATGATAAGGTCCAACCCATAGGACATCAAATTTTCCATGTTTTCCCTTGTATCCTAACTTGAAATTCCACATGAGGACAAAATCGCCAATATGAAACTCCCTCTTGATAGCCCTCTTATCAAAGAGATACTTTATCTTTTGCTGCCACAACAAATTCCTCTCCTGGATAGCCTTCAATTAAATTTCCTCCAATTTGTTCAAATCATGTATTCTTTGGGAAACAACACTTTCTTTTGCCCCTTCAATTTGTTATAGTAGTTTGTAGGCTAACTGTTGGACTCAAGGAACACTAAGAGGGGGGTTGAATAAGTGTTCAAAAAATCTAAACTTTAAATCCAAATCTTAAACCATTTACAACACATAAACAAAAATAAAGATGCAAGCACATGAACAAGATAATCAAAGCACCATAACACCAATATTTTTATGTGGAAACCCTGTTAGGGGAAAAACCACGGTGGAGATTAATCCACAATTTATACTGTGTTAAACATATGAACACAAGGGAATGCACATGCATTCAGGCACACTACCTAGAGCTCACTACTCAGAATAAGGAAGGCTCATTGCCTTACAAAAAGTTTGTGATTACAACAAAAATTTTGAACTGAGAAGATAGCATCTAAAAATGCCTGTATTCAGTTCTAATGAAGCTCAATAGATGATCTTCAACCCTTTTGACTGATTTTGTATTTTTGCTTTGCTCTTCTCTATTTTTTTGCCCTTCTGAAATTGTGCATAAATCACTCAATCACCCTTCTAATACTCACACACACATCTATTCTGTTCTTCACACATATTCACACATTTCCACACTTACTTTCTCATGCCCAAAATGAATTATTGATCTCATATATATATATATCCGCTAGCAAGAATTTAATTACTATATGTCGGCTTTAACAAAATATAATATTCTTCACATGTCAGCTCAAATCATGAACAACTTATAACGTGCACCCATACAAGTCAGCCACAACATAGCTGGGACCCAAAATAAAATTCCCGAACAAAGAAACATTTAAACAATCATCCCTTATACATTAGTGACAAGCTACATTGACTAGGTTGGCCATAATGAACAAATAGACATAAAAACATCCTGCTGGATCACTTTACTCATACACCGGTTAATAAGACTTAACGACAAGATAACATAGATGCATAGCAAACTATCTCGGGGATCCACAACAAAAAATGATGATCCAATGAAGCATACAGATTGACATACTAACCAGATACCCTTTTCTTCATGTTCTTTGTCGGTAATACATTGTACTTAACTTTAATTGTAGGTATGAACAAGTTCGGATCTATAGACCACAATAGTGACTTCAGTTTCCATCAATGACAACACTAGAAGCCATACCAATAATCTCCCTGAGCCATATGCCAACAATCTCCCCCTTTGGAATTGATGGAAACACTTAGTGAAAAATGACTAAGTGTCAAAACTAGAGATACACTACCAAACTCCAAAATTTCAAAACACAAAAAAACATTGCTCCCCCTTAGGATGTCAAGGAATTTTTCATTGCATTCTCTCCCCCTTTGACATCAATGACAAAAATTTACTGCTTTCTCTCCCCTTTTTTCTAGTATTCTTACTGCACTTCTTCCTTTTTGCTAAAACAAAATTTTACTACTCTCTCTCTCTCCCCCTTGGCTAAATAGAAATTTGATCAAAATTTGGAAAACTACAACTGCTGCACAAATCATAAAATTATTTTATACTTATCTTTCATCTTTGGAAGGAATTTCTTCCAAGCATCTACAACAATCCTAATAATTATTATTAGACTATTATTTTCTGATGTCTGGTTGATGATCTGAATGAGGGATTCCAGAATTGTAATTGATTCTTCCAACTTCTCTCCTTTCCTTAGGACTTCAATCAGCTGCTCCAATCTACATTCAGTTTGATCCTTTAGTTTTTTTGAAGAAAAAATTGTATGAAATTCCATATGTAATGTACCTTGTCAGTGGATCTTTGATCGTCGAAATTACTAGAGCCCTTTGATCCCCTGTTACACCAATTAGGGTTTCAACTTCCTTATTTCGAATCGACTTCTTCTTCAAAATATCTCCAACATTACATAACCTAGTTAAATTTCTAATCACTTCCTTTGAAATGTGATAGGGTTTGTCCAAATTTAGAGTGTCTTCATTCAATCTGCTCAAGATGAATCTAACCACTTCTGCATTGTCAAAATAAGGAAATTTGTTCCAAATGTCCAAACTCCTATGTTTCGCCCATTTGAGCCACTAAAATTTTCCGGTAGGCAACATATCTCTTACATCCCTGATCTTCCTGCTACTATATTCATCCAAACTCACATTTCCCTTGATTTCTTCATTTTCTGTACTGAACAAGGTTTTTCTATTGAGCACAAATTTAGAAATTCTACAAGTGAATGGAATACCTACTGATTTCATCGCTGAATCGACTTAAATCCTTCAAAGTTTTGCTCTAGAGGATATTTCACTATTCTTTTTCAATGCAAAGTGACAAATGAGGGTTCCAAATATCCTTTTATAGCTTCGCACACCTAACATTTTTACCGCAATAAATGCTCTATGCTAGAAGTTATGGGTACACTACTCTCTCAGATAGCAAGAGAATAATCCATCTACAGACCTTTTCGATCTTAACTTAATGAACAACTGATCACAAATACATTTGTTGGAATATGGCACAAATACTTACAACTTCCTGTATTCCGGTGCCAACTACTAACAGGGAGGCAAAGAACTTTACTAGAGAAACTCCCCCTAGGCCAATGGCCTGAAATCAATTTCTAGAGGAATTACCGGAGGAAGCTTCCGATATGGACTTATCATATTCACTCTTCTTTACCCACGTTTTCTTCATCTGATCTCTTATCTCTTCCACAGTCACTTTTCCTTTTCCTTTGTCATATTTCTGTGAAATTCTTCCTCGATATACCAGACCTCTTCTATCCATATTTTTGTTCCTGCAGAATCTTGCAATGTGACCAAATCTGTTGCAATTGTAACACACCGGATTTCTTTGTCTATACCATTCATTCCATTGAATTCCTCTTGATTTTTCATTGATTAGCAACATGTACAAATTTTCCATAGATGTAGCATTTAACATTCCTTGTATTGACAACCATACTTCTACATTCAATTGACTTATGACCAAACTTATTAGAACTAAAACACTGACCCAGAAATGGTGGACTGTAGTGAATTTACTTTTCTTCTACACTAAGAATCCATAGGAACAAATTTATTGCAAGCAAAGCAATAACCATTAAACTTCTGAGAATTGGGTTGTCTTACTGGATACCTTCTACCTTTGTTCATCTGATTTCTTTGTCTAGGATCCTTGTGTTCAGATCCAGAGCTTTCTTCCTTCTCATATCCAAGACCTTGCTTATCATTTGCATTCTTCTATCCTTTAGTTAGCTCATCAAGCTTAGCAGAACTGATCCTAAACTTCTCCTTGTATTCATTTGCAGTAGAGAGTTCATCTTTGAGAATAACTATCTATCTTTCAAGCTCTTGTTCATTACTTCTGGATTGTTGCAGTTCAATCTCTAGCTGAATGAATCCACTATTAACTCTGCTACATTCGTCATATTTCTCTTTCAAGGATTGAGCCAGATTCTCCTCATTCTTCTTTATTTCTTCAATCTCCTTATTTAGCTTCATCGCCACAGATTCCATCTCAAGCTTTAGAGTAGCATTGTCCCTAGCAAGCTTTTCACATTCTTCAGTTATTTATTTTAGGGTCTGATTCAGGTGAACATCTTCCAAGCTTTTATTTTCTTTCTGTTTTAGTTGATCACATAGTTCCTTCCTCTTTTCTCTTGATTCATTGATTTTATCCTTCAATGATTGAATAAATTTTTTAGCATCCACGAGATTTTCTTTTAACTCCAAGACTTCTGCTTTAGACTGATCAAGATCATCAAGTGCTACCATAAGCTATCGTTGAAGACCACTAGAGTCCATCGTACTTCAAGGTCCACCTCAAGCTGTTAAGCTTCCGAAGAGGAACCTGCTCTGATACCAATTTTTGGACTTAAGGAACACTGAGAGGGGGGGTTGAATCAGTGTTCAGAAAATCTAAACTTTAAATCTAGATCTTAAACCATTTACAACACAAACAAAAATAAAGATGCAAGCACATGGACAATATAATCAAATTACCATAACACCAATATTTTTATGTGGAAACCCTGTTAGGGGAAAAACCACGGTGGAGATTAATCCACAATTTATACTCTGTTAAAAGTATGAACAAAAGGGAATGCACATGCATTTGGGCACACTACCTAGAGCTCACTACTCAGAATAAGGAAGGATCACTGCCTTACAAAAAGTTTGTGATTACAACAAAAAGTTTAAACTAAGAAGATAACATCTACAAATTCCTGTATTCAGTTCCAATGAAGCTCAATAGACGATCTTCAACCCTTATGACTGATTTTGTATTTCTGCTATGCTCTTCTCTATTTTATTGCCCTTTTGAAATTGTGCATAGATCACTCAATCACCCATATAATACTCACACACACACATCTGTTATGCTCTTCACACATATTTGCACACTTCCACACTTACTTTCTCATGCCTAAAATGAATTACCGATCTCATATATATATCCACTAGCAAGAATTTAATTACTATATGTCAGCTTTAACAAAATATAATATTCTCCACATGTTAGCTCAAATCATGAAAAAATTATAACGTGCACCCATACAAGTCGGCCATGACATAGCTCGGACCCAAAATAAAATTCTCAAACATAAAAACATTTTAACAATCATCCCTTATACATCCGCAACACACTACATTGACTAGGTCAGCCATAATGAACAAATAGATAGAAAAACATCCTGCCGAATCACTTTACTTGTACAACAGTTAACAAGACTTAAAAAAAAGATAACATAGATGCATACAAAACTATCCCGGGGATCCACAACACAAAATGATGATCCGGTGAAGCATACAGATTGACATACTAAATGGATACGCTGTTCTTCATGTTCTTTGTCAGTAATACAATGTACTTAACTTTAACTGTCGGTATGAACAAGTTCGGATCTGTGGACCACAATATTGACTTCAATTTCCATCAATGACAACACTAGAAGTCGTAACAATAATCTCCCCAAGCCATATGCCAACAATCTCCCCCTTTGGCATTGATGGCAACACTTAGTGAAAAATGACTAAGTGTCAAAACCAAAGATACGCTGCCAAACTCCAAAAGTTCAAAACACTGCTCCCCCTTAGGATGTGAAGGCATTTTTCATTGCATTCTCTCCCCCTTTGACATCAATGAAAAAACTTTACTACTTTCTCTCCCCTTTTTCTAGTATTCTTACTACACTTCTTCCTTTTTGCTAAAACAAAATTTTACTGCTCTCTCTCTCCCCCTTTGCTAAATAGAAATTTGATCAAAATTTGGAAAACTACAACTGTTGCACAAATCAGAAAATTATTTTACACTTATTTTTCATCTCCAGAAGGAATTTCTTCCAAGCATCTACAACAATCCCAATAATTATTATCAGACTATTATTTTATGATATTCGGTTGATGATCTAAATGATGGATTCCAGAATTGTAATTGCTTCTTCCAACTTCTCTCCTTTCCTCAGGACTTCAATTAGCTACTCCAATCTACATTTAGTTTGATCCTTCACTGTTTCTGAAGAAAATTTTGTATGAAATTCCATATGCAATATACCTTGTCAATGGATCTTTGATTCTTGAAATTACAAAAGCCCTCTGATCTCCTATTACACCAGTTAGGGTTTCAACTTCCTTATTCTGAATCGACTTCTTTAGAATATCTCCAACATTGCATAACCTAGTTAAATTTCTAATCACATCCTTCAAAATATGATAGGGTTTGTCCAAATTTAGAGTGTCTTCATTCAATCTGCTCAAGATGAACCTAACCACTTTCACGTTGTCAAAATAAGGAAATTCGTCTCAACTATCCAAACTCCTATGTTTCGCTCATTTGAACCACTTCAATTCACCGACAGGCAACATATCTCTTACATCCTTGATCTTCCTACTACTATATTCATCCAAACTCACAATTCCTTTGATTTACTTCATTTTCCATACCGAACAAGGTTTTTCTACCGAGCACAAATTTAGAAATTCTACAAGCGAATGGAATACCTGATGAATTTTCCGCTGAATCGACTTGACTCCTTCAAAGTTCTGCTCCAGAATCTCTTTCACTATTATTTTTCAATGTAAAGTGACAAATGAGGGTTCCAATATAACTTTTATAGCTTTGCACACCTAACCTTTTTACCGCAATAAATGCTCTGCCCTAGGAGTTTCAGTTACACTGCTCTCTTAGATAGCAAGAGAAGAATCCATCTGCAGACCTTTCAGATCTTAACTTACTAAACAAGTGATCACGAATACATTTGTTGGCTGATGGCACAACTAAGAAATTCCTGTATTTCAGTGCCAACTACTGATGGGGGGGCAAAGGATTTTATTGGAGAAACTCCCCCTAGGCCGATGGCCTGAAATCAATTTCTAGAGGAATTACCAAAGGGATTACCGGAGGCAACTTCTGATACGGGCTTATCAGATTCACTCTTCTTTACCCACGTTTTCTTCATTTGATCTCTTATCTCTTCCACAGTCACTTTTCCTTTTCCTTTGTCATATTTCTGTGAAATTATTCCTTGATATACCAGATCTCTTCTATCCATATTTTTGTTCCTACAAAATCTTGCAATGTGACCAAATCTGTTGCAATTGTAACACACCGGATTTCTTTGTCTAGACCATTCATTCCATTTACTTCCCCTTGATCTATATTGATTAGCAACATGTCCAAATTTTCCACAAATGTAGCATTTAACATTCCTTGTATTAATTTTCCACAAATGTAGCATTTAACATTCCTTGTATTGACAACCATACTTCTACATTCAATTGACTTATGACCAAACTTATTACAACTAAAACACTGACTGAGAAATGGTGGACTGCTTGAATTTACTTTTCTTCTACACTAAGAAGCCATATGACCAAATTTATTGCAAGCAAAACAATAACCATGAAACTTCTGAGCATTGGGTTGTCTTACCAGATACCTTCTACCTTTGTTCATTTGATTTATTTGTCTAGGAACCTTGTGTTTAGATCTGAAGCTTTCTTCCTTCTCATATCCAAGACCTCACTTATCATTTGCATCCTTCTATCCTTTAGTCAGCTCATCAAGCTTAGCAGAATTGATCCTAAACTTCTCCTTGTATTCATTTGCAGTAGAATGTTCATCTCTGAGAATAACTATCTATCTTTCAAGATCTTGTTCATTACTTTTGGATTGTTATAGTTCAATCTCTAGCTGAATGAATCCACTATTATCTCTACTGCATTCTTCAAGTTTCTCTTTCAAGAACTGAGCCAGATTCTCCCCATTCTTCTTTCTTTCTTCAATCTCCTTAGTTAGCTTCATCGCCACAAATTCCATCTCAAGCTTTAGAGTAGCATTGTCCCTAGCAAGCTTTTCACATTCTTCAGTTATTTCTTTTAGGGTTTGATTTAGGTGAACATCTTCCAAGCTTTTATTTTCTTTCTATTTTAGCTAATCACACAGTTCCTTCCTCTTTTCTCTTGATTCATTGATTTTATCTTTCAATGATTGAATGAATTTTTTTGCATTCACAAGATTTTCTTTTAACTCCAAGACTTCTGCTTTAGACTGATCAAGATCATCAAGTAATACCATAAGCTGTTGTTGAAGACCACGAGAGTCCATTGTACTTCAAGATCCACCTCAAGCTGTTAAGCTTCCAAAGAGGAACCTGCTCTGATACCAATTGTTGGACTCAAGGAACACTGAGAGGGGGGGTGAATTAGTGTTCAACAAATCTAAACTTTAAATCTAGATCTTAAACCATTTACAACACCTAAACAAAAATAAAGATGCAAGCATATGAACAAGATGATCGAAGTACCATCACATCAATATTTTTACGTGGAAACCCTGTTAGGGGAAAAACCATGGTGGAGATTAATCCACAATTTATACTCTGTTAAAATTATGAACAAAAGGGAATGCACATGCATTCAGGGACACTGCTTAGAGCTCATTGCTCAAAATAAGGAAGGCTCATCGCCTTACAAAAAGTTTGTGATTACAACAAAAAGTTTGAACTGAGAAGATAGTATCTACAAATGCTTGGATTCAATTCCAATGAAGCTCAATAGACGATCTTCAACCCTTCTGACTGATTCTGTATTTCTACTCTGCTATGCTCTGCTCTTCTCTATTTTTCTACCCTTTTGAAACTGTGCATAGATCACTCAATCACCCTTCTAATACTTTCACACACATCTGTTATGCTCTTCACACATATTCACACACTTCCACACTTACTTTCTCATGCCCAAAATGAATTATTGATCTCATATATGTATCTGCTAGCAAGAATTTAATTACTATATGTCAGCTTTAACAAAATATAATATTCTCCACATGTCGGCTCAAATCATGAAAAATTTATAACATGCACCCATACAAGTCGGCCATGACATAGCTGAGATCCAAAATAAAATTCCCGAACATAGAAACATTTAAAAAATCATCCCTTATACATCCGCTACACGCTATATTGACTAGGTCGGCCAGAATGAACAAATAGACAAAAAACATCCTACCATATCACTTTACTCGTACATTGGTGAACAAGACTTTACAACAAGATAACATAGATTAATATCAAACTATCTCGGGGATCCACAACACAAAATGATGATCCGGTGAAGCATACAGATTTATATACTAATCGGATACCATGTTCTTCATGTTCTGTGTCGGTAATACACTGTACTTAACTTTAACTACCGGTATGACCATGTTCAGATCTTCAAACCACAATAGTGACTTCAGTTGCCATCAATGACAACACTAGAAGCCATACCAATAATCTCCCTCAGCCATATGCCAACAATCAAGCTATATTCCAACATTAACAGTTCAAGGTTGATTGACAATTTGGCCTCAATAATGTATACTAATTCAAATGGACCCTTCTCAATAGCTTTCTTGTAAGTTACCCCATCTACCTAGACAAAAAATATAACTTATCATCCCACCTTTTCTTATTTACATCCAATTTTTTTTATGATGTTCATGATGCATTGTTGCTTGATTCATCTTGTCTATTTCCCTATGGATGATAAGATGATGAATGTGTTGAAGAGATCCCATATTGTGAGAAGACATCAACAAATTCTTGAGATCTGGAACACATTGTATTGTCAACAATAATTCTTGATAGCACGCCAAACTTGGTGATTATGTTATTGAGAAAAAAATCAATCACCACCTTTGAGGTTGCATCTTTATAGGGATTTCCTCCACTCATTTTGTAAAGTAACCAATGACCACCAATATCCACTTTTATCTATTGCTAGACCTTTATGTTATTTCCCTTGTGAAATATATGCCTCACTACTGGAATAAAACATTTGTTGAAATGGTAGTAAGGGGAAGTGAACCTACAAATTTCAATGTACCAAAAAACCTTTTGTAGGAATCACACCCTTTTACAAACTTGGCTACATCCTTAAATAATGTTAGCCACCAATACACCAATCTAATAATCTTATGAGCACTAGTAGTAGTTTTTGACATATAACGCCCACCACACAATCCTTTATGGAATTCCTCAACAAATCTTATGGATTTCTCTTTATATGAACATATTAGGATCACACCATCAAGATTTATCCACACAAATTGTCCCTCTAATAGAACATACCTTTGAGCTTCAATTTATTGTCCTATTTTTCTTGTCATTCAATTTAGGAGGACAATTCAAGTCTTCTAAATAAAATACAATGTCCTTATACCAAGGAAAATCCTTCAAATGACATGGAATAAAGGAGGGGTCAAAGTTAACTTGATGGACTTCATCAACATTCAAATTTCATTTAGCCATTAATTTTTCTATGCCTTGACCTCTATCCAACTTGGTTGTTTGAACCTCCATGTCATACTCTTTGATCTTGTTGATCCATCTAATTTTTTTTCACAATGCATCCTACTACAAACAAATATCTCTAACAAATATTCTATGTGGCATGAAGGTTGTGATATCAAGGCTCCTACAAGATAAGGTCTAAAATTCTTCACAGTCTTAACAAGAGCATAAGCATGTTTCTCCATTGTGGAATAGTTTAATTCAACATCCCGTAAGGAATTGCTAAAGAAATATATTGGTTGATCAAACCCCTCATCATTCTTTTGTAGTAAAATAATAACAATAGTATAAAATGACGCAAAGGAAGACAATTGGAAAGACTTAAAGTAATTTAAGCTTGCCAACACTAGTGCCTTATTAAGTGCATCTTTGATTTCTAAGAATTAATCACTTGATTCCTTATCCCAGCTTGATGATTGTCCCTTATTTAAAACCTTGTAAATGACCTTTGTATTCTCAACAAAGTTAGGAACAAACCTTCTAACAATGTTTTCCCAAATACGAATTGGACTTCCTTGACTATTTTGGATTAAGGGATAAGATCAATTTATTTGACACTTTTTCAATCAATCCTTACCCCTCCTTAGACATAATATATCTAAGGATCTTACCTTCTTCCACAGCCAAAAAACATTTCTTAGGATTTAAAGACATCTTATACTCTAAAAACCATTTGAATATTAAATACAAATGTTTGCAGTGATCATTTAGATCTTTGGAGTATGTAGTGAAACCATCTTGGTAGACAACCATTAGATCTTTGGAGTATGTAGTGAAACCATCTTGGTAGACAACCATAGTTTCATTTATAAGGCTTGTGAAGGTGGCATCCATTTCTCTTTGAAATTTGGCCCCAACATTCTTTTAAGCTAAATGACACTTGAACATATATAAATGTTCTCCATGGTGTGGTGAAGGTTGATTTATGTTGCTCAAAGTCTTTGACCATGACTTGATTGTAACCTAAGAATCCATCCATATAGACATCAACTCTAACCTTGTTACTTGCTGCAACAAATGGCCAATACTAGGTAGTGGATAGTTGTCCTTGAGGGACTTAATATTCAAATTTCTAAAATCCATGCATAGCCTAATATCCCCATTCTTTTTTCTCATTGGAATAAGGTTTGAAACCCATTCTGAATGTCTAATTGGTTTAATTTAATGCCTCCCTCTTTCAACTTCATCAATTCTTTTTACATTTGAGGTAAAAGAGTAGGGTTGATAGGACATTGTTTCTTTCTAAATAGATTTGTATCATGATCCAATGGAATGGTATGTTGGAACAAGTATTCCCTATAAGCCTTTAGTTCATCATAAGACCAAGAAAAATATTTTTTACTTCTTAATAATGTTATCAACATTTGCTTCTCTGATGGTTTTAATATTTTACCAATAAAGATCCTCTTTGGAGTTGATTCAATTCCTATATTCACACTTCATTAGAAGGCTTAGTTTTTGTTTTATAACAATCAACATTATCAAACATTCTTTCTAGAGTAATAAGACCTTTTGGAATAGTATTTGTTTTGAGTTGAATAATTTCATTTCCAAAAAGAGTCTCCTTACCTTCTTCACCCTTCTCCGCCATGGTTTTCTAGTCAATTAGTTTATTCTCAAAGTAATCAATACAATTTAGAAACTCATATATCTATCGATCATCATTGAAGACTTCCCAATTGTAAATGTTGTTTGGAATACTAGGTCTAGTAAGAATTTCAACATCATACTTGCATTAAGAGAGGTAAAGGAAGCATCAAATCTTGAAGCTAATGCAACAAGGGAATCAACAATTACATTATTATCTCTCTCAATCCACTTGATGTTGAATGCGTCAAACACCTCAATAGTATCCCACACAATATTCCTATACATTCTCAATCTTTTTTGTTTTACAACATACATGTCCCTAACTTGAGATACCACAAGTTTTGAATCACCATGCACTCTAATGCACTTGATCACATATTTAGAAGCCACATTCAAACCAAGAACCAAAGCTTCATACTTTGCCACATTATTGGTGCATTTAAAGTTCAACTTGAATGTGAACCTATAGTTTTTTCCCTTTGAGGACACTAATATAAATCCTGCATGATTACCCTCTTATGGACATGTACCATCAAAATGCATGTTCCAAGTGTTGTCATTTCTTGGATATTGATGTGGGGGAAATGAATTAGGGCCAACCTACTTCTCAAATTCATCAGATCATAGTAGCACACAAAACAGGCAACTTCAACATCAAAGTAACAAACTTGGTTCTTTGCTTCATTTGTATTCTCCACAATATTGAAAATTTTCTTCTCTCTATGCAATTGGACTTCTTTTCCATTCAATGGTATGGTAGCATACTTGAAAAGTCCATCTGAATAATACCACCAATTAAGGCAACCCACTTCCTGGAAAAAAAACATACCCCATTTAATGAGACTATCAACAATGATAATATCCATTGATTTTGTTTTACCTGGGTATGAGCAAGTTACACTTCAAAATCAATTACTACCCTGATTATATTTACTTCATGAGAATCCATGACAAAACACTTGACATAAGACTTTGAAACTTGCATGCCTAGCTAGTTCATGATTTCTAATGGCATCACATTGTTGGATGCCCTAGAATCTAACATACAATTATGTACCAACCAACCATTTATCAAAAAAGATGTATAAAATGGGTTGATTTCATGTTTGTCATTTATAGATATATTTGTTGAGCTTTCTAAGAAATTTGAGCTTTCCCTAATACAATTTGTGCTTCTATTTCACATTTCCTTTGTCTAAGGTGGTCAATAAGATTTATATGTTGATCTAGTTCCATTTCCCTATGCTCATTATCTGATTGAGTATTGTTGGTAAGCATATTGACATTTGAAATAACACATGACTTTCCCAATAGAAAGTGGCAATAATGCTCCAAAAGTTAGAGAGATTGTGTGTGAAATGGCAATCTTCCTCTACGTTTGAGAGGGGTAGCTCCCTCGTATGATAGGGGTTTTTGAGGTTTTTGTGTACTTTAAACCTGAAAGTACAAAAGGAGGAACGAGAAAAGTAAAATGAAATGAACAATATAAACCTTGACAATAGTAGACATACAAATAGCAACTGAGATTTCACAACGCATGACAAATTATGAAAGGGGGTTTATTACAAAATATGTTTTTGATATGCAATGATGATGAAAGAAGGATAAGAAATCTCAACATATGAGGAGATAAATAACTTTAACACATTCAAACCAAGATACTAAGATACAATTGTGATTCATCAATTTCATAGATTGTTTGAACAAATGACCAATGGTTTTCACAATTACACAAAAGGGATGCCAATTTAACATACGAGAAATCAACAATAATAATCTAGAAACACATTTAGGACATACAAACCACATGCATTCTTTATTATCTTCATGAAATGATACAAGCTTAGAAACCCTTAGGTACAATGTGTCAAGCCAAAAGTTCTGATACAATCTCTATGAAAGTTCTCCAAAGTTTCCCCTGCCTCCAAAAAGTCCCTTTACAATTGAAATAGCCTTGTATTTATAGGATTTCCCTGATAACTAACTAGTAACCAAGTAGTAACTACCTTTTTGAAATACAATAATATAAAATAAGCATTATTTCAGTTAGAATTTGCCTTTCCTTTCTAGAAAGAAAGCTTATTTTCTAGCCTCTAATTACAATAAGTGACATTAGTCACTTTTCCAAAAAGATAATTTGAAACCTACAAGTCGAAGAAAGAATAGTTATTGGTTTTATTGAGGTGGGCATTGTGTCTTCTTACAATCTGAAAATTACTTGCTCATCAACAATTTGGTCTTCAATTACACGTACTCCAATCACATTTCCTAATCATCATTTCTTCTTAAGAATATAATGCATTGAATGACAAGAAGGTTTGTATAAGGAATGGTCAATTTGGTTTACTCATCCTTATTACCATCTTCACAAGAAATATTATGAAAGTGAGAGTCCATATTATAACTTTCTTCACTTGACATCTCCTATAATCTCCACAAAAATATTATGCTTGTTAAAAACCATGAAACCATTCCAAACAATTTTTCTTACAACAACCTTGGAGATGAGTGACAATCAAAACATACTTTAAGGTTTTTGAATACTAATGTTGAGTAGAATATGAGGGATGCATTTAAAATTCGATTAATATTATCTCTTGACTCTTGATGGTAGACAGGTAATTTCTTTTCCTCCTTTTCTACATCATTAAGTGTATAATTCTCGAATTTAGAAATATCTTGATATTCTAGGATAACTCCCTCATCACAGTAGGAAGACATGCATTCAAACATTCTTATTGAAATTTTTCTGACAAGAATAGACTCATCTGAAAGATTATAGACAGAGATGGAATTGCCTTTTGTGAAAGGCAGTATTGACCTGATGTATCAGGAGTATTTAAACCAATCTCAGTCACAACTTCCCACTCATTATTATCCTCCTAAACCCCAAATTCCAACTAATAATCATAGATTTCATCTTTCCTATAAGACTCTTTAATTAGTTTCTTTTGCTTTGGTAATGTCACTTGCAGAAGAATTTGTTCTCATTTCTTTGGTGACCACGCATCTCCTCACTATCAATCAAGTCTGATTTGGTTAAGCCATCTCCTATTCCTTGTTGATCACTCCGAAAAATCCTTTCACTCTTAGGAGGTTGATTCTCACTACAATCACAAAGCGGTTTTCTGCGACTTGCTAATGGCGGCATACGGTAAATTCACCGCCAGCAATTCACCTATGGAAAATTTACCACCAACAATTCACTGCCATGACAATTCATCCAGCGAAAAATTAATTGCATGAATTTTTTATGTTTAATTTTCCATGGCGGTGAATTGCTGGTGACGGTGAATTTTCCTGCAGAGAATTGTTGACAGTGAATTTTCCATCGATGAATTGCTGGTGGTAAATTTTCCTAGAGCCGCTAATGACATAAATCCTGAATAAAAATTTCCATCTGGAAGGGAATCTTTTGTGCAAGTTCCATCTGATTCTTGTAGAGACCTATCAGTCAATGGCATTTTGGCCAAAGAATGTTGCCATCTGATAAAGACTTGTTAAAATCTGACCTTGTATTATCATTTACAAAAATACCTTGTTATGAGCAGCAGAACCGTCATACTGCAAAGTGTACCACCCATAGTCATGCATCATATATCCTGCGATTATTGCAGACCATGCGACTACATTTGAATGACACATATTGTCAAACAATTCGCATGCCTTATTTATGTAAATACCGCATTCACTATTATAAAAAATCCACTTTCAGTTATTCTTTGATGGAGTTTTATATCCTATCCCAACGTTCCCAGGGAGGATGCTGATAAAGATTGTGGAATTTGGCTTTACACCTGCTAAATGCTTTTGCTCAAAATTTCCTAAACCTTTTCAATAAATCCATTTTGTGCATATTCTGTAATTATTTCATTCATTTCTTTGTGAAATTCTATTAAACAATTTGCAGGTCTTTCCCGCGCCTTCACATTGGCACACAATTTCTGCAACTCCTGCAATCATTGCATTCCGTCTTACCACATTTCTTTATGAAATTTTATCAAACAGTTTACATCTCCTCCCTATCGTGCCTCATTATGGTGCAAAATTTAGCAAATATAACATCAAACAAAAATCAAATTAAATTTGCAGTCGTTGCATTCCAAGAAATGACATTTCTTTGTGAGGCATTTAAACAATTCGCAAGTCTTGCCTAATGCTTCCATGTTTTGCATACATTTTTACCAGAGTAGTTGAAATTGTAAAATTCATTCTCTTCACTGCCAATTTTATGGCGCAAGTCTTTGGCAAAGGCTGTAGAATTTGGCGTCACATATGCCCATCAAATTTTCTTGATAGTTTCTGAAGCCTTTTCAACAAATCCATTTGATTTATATCTTGCAATCTATGCATCCAATTTCATATCAACAGTTGTCTCAATTTTAGGCCTACTATAATCACGCCTAAAAATTCTCCTTACTAGTTTTGATTCTATTATAGTTGAATCATTTGATGTATATTGATCATAATCTTTTGATGCATCTCTTCTACTTGAAGTACCTAATTTTTCAATACTTTGAGAATTATGTGGAGATGATATATAACTAGATTCTTAGGGTACGGTCCCATGGAGGGGGGCTTCCTAAAAAATTTCAGCAGTGCTGCTAAGATTTTTTAGGAATATTTTAAAGATGGTGGTCCCATGAATTCAATTTTGCAATTCAGCTTAAAAGTTTGAGCTCCAAAAATCAAGGGACGAAGTGGAGTAATTTGATAAAAATTAATAAACAAATAAAAATTCTCTCATTTTTTAGTTTTTTTTAGGAATTTAAAATTCAAAGTGATAGACAAGTGGCAGAAAAAATTCCTAAAAAATTCCTAAGCTGTAGGGGCAATTTCTAGCCCCACCTCAATTTCACCCGCTGAAATTTGCAGTCCTAAAAGGTAGGGGCTGCTATTTTTCAGGAGGAGATTCCAATTAATCCTGTAGCATAATTTTGTTTGCTCCATGGGACCGCTTGATCCATGAAAATAGAAGCCCAAGCCGCCCCATGGGACCATACAGTTAGCCTTCCATTGTTCTTGTCGTTTCCTTGTGTTAGGGGAAATTATATCAGGCATCTCTTGACCTTTGGATTGTTGATCCCTTTCCATCCCTATTTCTTATCTTCTAAAGTTGACTTCAAGGTTGACATAGTAGCCACTCCTTAAAAGGAGAACACAATTTGGATCAGCAAATTTTTTTATCATACGCTACCCAAATAAGATTTTCTTGGTTGCACCATGGTTATTGACTAACCTAGGTCTTCAAGTTAAATCTCGATTTAAATTGTCCCTGAAAACAATGCCAATTTGTTGGTGATATGAATTGTAAGACTTGATGATATGCCACGTGCTAGGAGTGTACCACAAATTTTTGAGGTAAGACCTCCTTCACTTCTGGATCTACAAGACCAAGGGGGGTTTCCTTAAGGTGTTGGCACATATATTACCACATAAATAAAACACTCATCCTGACACAAACCATACCCAATGCATAGTGCATCACTATTTTGGTTGTCACTTCGTGCCTATATGCTAGTTTGGTAGACTCAAGGTTAATAACCTTATTAAACAAATGATTTTCCACATAAGTATCAATGAATGTGTCTTATAATGCCCTTTAAAGTTTTATATACATTTAGACATGGAAGTTGGAACACACAAGCAAATAGAATTAAAAAATGTTTGAATTTATGTATTTTGAGTGTTAGAGGATGATGGGAGAAGGATCCAATAACAAGCTAGTGCTTTCATCTACTTGGAAAATATAATATTTGAATCCACTCAAACATGCAATAATTAAAACCAAGGTGATACCTTAATCAAGATATCACAAAAGACCATGCCTTAAAAAATGCACAAGCAAGCTAGGCTCTACAAATGCATTCATAAAACCAATATATAGTTGTAGAATATTAAATGAGTCTACTTAGTAATACAAGATCATATCCATACGTTTCTTTTATTGTTCTAAAAAGATACCTTGCAAAATATTTACAAATATTTTACAATCGTCTAGCTTGCCAACTAAACAACACACATCCATAAATATACACCATACACATGGAGACACTCAATGAAGGTTGATTCTTCCATTAATCAATTGATCTACAAAAGTTGCAAGTGCTTATTGCATATTTGGGACATATCTAGATCATTACAATACCAAAATAACTATACCCAAAACTATAAATTGAAACCCTAGGGCTTCTTGTGAATATCTTTTTTTTGTTGGTTTTGTAATTGCTACTCCCTTATCTTAGAATATTATCCTCTCAGGTGCAAAATGGAATCCAAGGAAAATATATCCATAGCAGGAAGTCATTCAAGTTATAAAGTTGTGGCACACAAGGAAACCCTAACGGCGACCTCCTCTAATGCTTAGACAACAAGTGTCTTTTGCAAACTCGATTTGACCACTAGGAGGCATGAAATAATATTCTTTCGATATTTCCATACATAATCATTGATGATTCATGGTTTTGAGTGCAAGAATGAGTGAAAACACTCACAAAATCTAATGAAATCATGTCCTAGAGGTGTTGCTCTAACAAAATGAGGGGGTGCAAACATTAAATGAAGTGTGAGCACCATTTTTCTTCTTAGATCAACACCAAAATGCATTAAAATCCCTTACAACTTGGCTCCTTATATAAAAAAAAAGGTATTTGTGGGCTTCAATCATGTTGTAAAGGAGCTAGGTGTAAAAAACAACATGGAATCCTCTTTAGCTAACTTGTAGGTAATCAACATTAGCAGGGAAGAAGGAAATGGTAACATGTAGAAGGTTCCATTAGTTCCTAGAACCATTGAAAGATCTAACAACTATCCTTTATTTCCTTTGTTTCATCTTTCCTTCCATGCAACTCTTTACCCTATCCATTGGGGCTAGGAGAGCACTCAATAACTTATTAGGGATCCTACAATTCACTTTCGCCTTATCTAGTTTGTTAGGGTTGAAGCGAGAATTGGGAATTAGAATCCTCTAAACTTTGTTTGTCATCTTTTGAGGGCCCCTGTTTGGGGTTCCACGAGAACTGGGAACCATTAGTTCCTAGTTCTTGTGGAATCTCTAACTACTCATCTTATCTTTTTTTTGGGATAGGGGTGGGGAGAAGTATGTTAGAGGTTCCATAGGAACTAGAAATCAAAGTTTCCCAATGCATATGAAAGCTCCAACAAAGGGAAATAACTCATCAAGGGTTTCATAGGAACTAGGAACCAAAGATTCCTAGTGGCTATTAAAGCTCTAAAAAAGGGAAATAACCCATCAGAGGTTCCATAAGAACTAGTAACCAAAGGTTCTCGATGCCTATGAAATCTTTGACAAAAGAAAGTTCTCAATAAACATAAAAGATCAACCACCTCCCCTACTTAGCCAATTTTGGAATTTTAATTTTGGGGAATTGGCTAAAGAATGAAAATGGGGGGATAAATGAAACATCTAGAGGTATAGACTCAAATAATATAACCCATTTAATATCTCTCAAATCAATTATAATTGATGGGAAAACAAAAAGAAAAAGGGTTGACAATTAGAGTAGAACAGTGAAAAATGAGACACAATAAAATGGTGTGCCAACACATACCACAATACAGTGATTTAGGTATAGAAAACCCTTTCAGGAGAAAAACCTGACACTCCAAAATCCGCCCAATATATTATTCAAAAATTTAGCAAGATTAAAATATACTTATAGAGAAATCTTTCACAAGAGTGTCACCAACTAGAGATCCAAAGACAAATCAACATCTATAAGACTGTCACACACAACCCCTATCTCAAGCACATAAAATATATAGAAGATATAATCCATGAAACCATCAAACAATATTTACAAAACTATGAGATAAAACCACCCAAAATTGTGGCATCCAATTTATCTCCAATCTAAGATGCCCTATGATATGTCAAGATACACAATAACATGCATAACTCTATCTTACAACTCTTTTTTGTGTTCAACATGTTTTCACATTTCCTAATTTGGGAGACCAAACTTTTAGAGGCCATAAATTTTGATCCAAGAGTCTAATTGATAAATCATTTGAATGGTTGAAAATCTCGTGAAGTGCTCTATCAAGCTATAAATATCTTTACCTATTATGACCACTTTTAGGCCCAAAAAAGGCCTCAAAGTGAATGGTTGAAAATCTCGTGAAGTGCTCTATCAAGTTGTAAATCTCTTTACCTATTATGATCACTTTTAGGCCTCAAAAAGACCTTGAAAATCTCATGAAGTGCTCTATCAAGCAGTATTCATTTTTTATAGAGCTAAGTACTTGTTTCTATTTATATTTCCTGTTGAACACACTAGGAGACTAAGAGGGGGGTGAATCAGTCTACTCAAAACTTTAGCCCTTCTAGAACTTGAACTTTTCAGCACTTAACAAAATCAAAACCCTTAAACATAATAGTAGCAGAGAAGGATATAGCAGTATAAAACCTCAACAAATTCAAGAATCAAAGATATAGCAATTCTAACTCTAGCCAGATCAACATCAATGATTAAAGAGATAAAAACACACATCCACAAGATGACACCAAATTTACATGGAAAACCCAAAGAGGGAAAAACCATGGTGAGAGTTAACTCATAATATAAAGGCTCATTTCCAAAAAGGATTTGTAAACTAAGGTGCACTACCTCAACACAAGATACAAAGGACTTTTTGAATTGAAGCTAACACAACTTCAAGGGAAAGATATAAGGACTTGATGAGATTCACTATCTAAAAGCAAGATACAAAGATTTAGAGAAAGATTGCAATATTTGTCAACACAACACTTTGTTGATTGAGGCATTCAAGAACATCTGATCGTTCCTCTTCACACTGTAGCACTAACTCTATTGGATATTCAATGTCTTCCATATTCACACTTCTTTGCACTTGTTCGGACTTCCATACTTCTTGCATTAAAAAATGTTCTTGCATATTTATCCACCGCAAGACCTTAAAACATCAATTAGGTCAGCTAGGAAAGAATACAAACAATGAATTCACCAATTCATCCACAACAACATACTATGGTCCTATCCCAAGCATGGACAGGACCAAAAAAAATCTTATTACATCTTCCAATGTGATCTAAAGCAATCACACGTTGGCACACATCAACCTAAGTCAACATCAAGGAAATGTGTAGATAAAACATGAAGCACAAAACCAGTTGGCCCAAAAAACATACTTCTAACTCAATTTTCTCAAGTGGTTCTAACCAAGATAGGTCGAGACCCAAATCTATCATAACATATCTTCAAATGTTGGCGTAGACCCCTAAGTATGCAACACAAACAAAGGAACTAGCCCTGTCGGTTAGATATCCACAAATAACCCAAAAATCCAACTCAAGACATAATGCAGCACCAAAGAGGCCAATCAACAATGTGTGGATCACATGGCGATGTTCCATGAACATCAAACAACACTTCCTAAAACTTCTTCGTATTGTCATGCCACTAGCAATCATTGCAAACCAAATAGGAACAAAATACTTCATCACAAAAACACATAATGCTCAATCATGAGGTATAACATTAACAAATAAACTTGCAAACCACTTCAACACATGAAATTGGAACTGAAATACTGCATAGATGTTGAGAATACATTCACCAATCCGCAAGAGCAGAGACATCAATGCAGAGAAATGTGTATAATTTTTTAGACCAGTCCAGACAACCAACAACACTGCCAACCTTTTTCAATTCGTAGAAATCTCTTCGGAAACACTAGTGACTTGAAAAGATAGGAGTGCAACATCCACAGGACACTAACTTTGAATCCTAAACTACAAGACCAAATCTTCAACAACAAATAAATGTAGAGCATTCTCCCAAATAGACTTCAATGCAGCTTCTAGGAATAGAACCACTTAAGCAACTTGCAGAGACTAGAACTTTCTTTCAGAACACATGCTTCATTAGGAACATCAAGAGAGATCATAAGACATACTGTAGAATTTCAACAACATCTATCCACTATCAACCACACTCTTAATCCTCATCTTAATATATCACTATGAATCCAACTCTACTAACATAAATCATACTCAATACTTTTGAGATTAAGACATGACATCCAACCATGAACTTCAACAAAATCCAGAGAAGGCATGACATCCAATCATGAACTTCAGAAAACACCAGATAAGGCATGACATCCAATCATGAACTTCAGCATGCATCTCCATACATCAATTTTAACCCAACCTAAATGTTGTCAAAAATGACAATCAATGCCAACAATCTTCCTCACTTCTCAAGTAATGAATACCACAAACAATTCATCAAGTGTTGTCATAAGCCACTGACAACAAGCTCATCAACCACTGCCACACATAAAAATCTTCATCAAATGTTGACACCAAAGACAACCAACAATTAGTTTTGACATCAATGACAACCACTTCCAATAGCTCATCAACCGTTGCCACACATTTAACAATCTTCATCAAGTGTTGACACCAAAGAAAACCAACAATCAATGTTGACATCAATGATAACCACTTCCAACCATCTTACACAATTCTACTCAAATGTTGGCATCAACTACCAACAATCTCCCCCTTAATAATTGATGGCAACACACATCTTCTCACTTCCACCCTTTGACATCAAGGACAAAGGGAAACATACACCTACATGTAGAAGGAAAAAACATATTCTCCAACTTCAGGACAAAGGAGCAAAGATTTTAAATGGAAACAACACAAACTCCCCATTTTTACCAACAACACTTCTTCTTCATACATACACAATATCTGCACATATGTACCAAACTCCCCCTTACTACTAGCTCCCCTTGAGTGGTAGCATACATCAATCTAGGAGAAAAAGATAAGGCATTAATTTCTCCCCCTGGAAAGATACACCATCTATGCATCTAGTTAGAAAAAGTAGGGGAAATAACCCCTAGCTTCTACCAAACATACTCAAAAGTATCCTTTAAAAATATATTTGTGAAGAAATTTGTAATCTAGTCCTTCGTAGGCACATATTCCAATATGAGTTCATACTCAACAACCTTCTCTCTCAGAAAGTGATATCAGATAGAGATGTGTTTAGTCCTTGAATGCATTACCGGATTCTTGGAAATATTAATTACACTTGTATTGTCACACAATATAGGAATAGGTTCATCATAAACCACTTTCACATCCTTCAAGGTTCGCTTCATCCAAATCACCTGAGGTGCAACAAGATGTTGCAACAATATATTCAACCTTTGTTGTGGATGAGTCCTGCTTTTTACTAAACCAAGAGACCAATCTATCTCCCAAAAAGAATGCACTTCCACTTGTACATCTTCGATCATCCACACAACCAACCCAGTTAACATCAGTATAGGCACTCGGAGAAAATTCATCATCCTTTTTATACCACAGGCCATAATCTAGAGTTCCTTTCAAGTATCTGAATATTATTTTCACTACTTTCTCATGAGATTGCTTAGGATTAGCTTGAAATCAATCATTGACATCTACAAACTTCTTACACATATCATCATCTCCACCAAGGATGATGTCATCAACATTTACTACCACAATCAACAATTTGTCTTCCTAAACCTTAATGTACACATTAGTGTCTGCATTACCTTTCTTGAATCCTTGTTGAAGTAGGTATTTATCCATCTATCATACCAGGCTCTAGGAGCTTGCTTGAGACCATATAGATATTTCTTGAGTCTACAAACCATATTTGGATCTTCTGATAACTAGAAACCATTTGGCTACTCAATGTATACCTCTTCCTCTAGATCACCATTCAAAAAAGTTGACTTGATGTCCATTTAATATACTTTGAAGTTCTTATTTGGAACAAGAGAAAGAAACATCCTTATTGCTTCTATTCTAGCTACCGAAGAGAAATTCACCTCAAAATTAATACCTTCAACTCGTGAATAGCCCTTGCAAACCAATTTGGCTTTATTCCTTACAATTTCACCATCTTCATTCAGTTTATTCTAGAACAACCACTTAGTTCCAATCACATTCCTATTAGTAGGTTTGGGAACTAATTCCCAAGTCTAGTTCTTTTTTATTTGGTCTAGCTCTTCTTCAATTGATTTTATCCAACTTTCATCCTTGCTGGCATCAACAAAGTTCTTGGGCTCAAATTTTGACAACAAACACAAATTTAATTGCTCACTAGCTCTTGTAAACTTTCTCTTGGTCAACACATCTTCATCCTTGTCTCTAATTATCTGATTTGCAGAATGATTCCTATGGACATACTTTGTTGGATTTTTGAGATTCTTCATTGGTTTAGGTTCCTTTTCTTCTTTTCTCTTTTGCTTCTTCTTCTTCATCAATCTAGGGAGGTATATCAAATTTGCAAACCTCTAGTTCTTGTGAGATCTGACATAGGTCTTCATCTACTTTTACATTTGTACTTTCAATCATTTTCCCAATATTTTCTTGTAGTATATGTGTGGCTTATATACTTTTAGTTGAGTAGCCAAGAAACATTCCTTCATCACACCTTGAATCACGCATAATGTCTAGATAGACTTATATAGCTTGATCATACACTAGTCGACACAAGTACCCAACTATTTGTTCTATACAATGAATAGGCATCTGAAACAACCTGTAGCACACTTTCATTTGAAATTTGTGCTTGCAGACCTCCAAGTTTCCTAACATAACAAAGTAGCATGCATTGAACAATCTTGAACATGTCCACAAGACTGTATGGACAAATCATACAAACCTTCATCACCACTTTATTCTTTCATAGTGTAGGAAAAAACTTTTTTACTTACATCTTTTACTTTAGAAGATGTAAAGACTTTGATAATTTTGATATAAAACCTTTACGTCTTGACTAGCTTATCATCTAAACCGCAAGACTAAATCTTGCTTAGTGGATGGATGCAGACCAAAACATCATGATACTGTGAATGCCTTATCAAACTTCTAAAACTTTCCCTTTTTGAACCTTATCGTTATGTGTGATACACCAAATAGGAATGATATCAATTAGAACAATTGTACCAACCTTTGCACACCTTCTACTCACACCGGAACCTTCAACAAAGGTTCATCCTTGCACCGCAGATCTGCATACCAACTATTTTGATCCAATTCTTCTTTCATGTTGAAGTCTTCAACATCCTACTCTTTTCAGGGGGACTAAAAGCTTTTGCAAATGAAATCTCTCCCCTGAGATAATTCTCTATCTTATTTTTCATAGGGTCTAGTGCAGAATGCACAAGTGTGGAATCATCCTTCTCTTTTTCTTGAACTTGTTCTTCCTTACAAACCTTTTCATTACCCATCTTTTGCTAATTAAGGGTTTCATCATTTTTTTAATTCTAAATAGGTGGCTTCACAAAGCCACTTCTACAACCATTTTCCTTATATCCCATCTTATTGCATTTGTAACACACAATGTTGTGCTTTGGAACAAAGTTGTTCATTTTCACCTTAGATTTGTGCTCAACAGCTTTATGACCAAATTTGTTGCAAGTATAACAATATCTATGAAAAGAAGTAGCATTGTTTCTTTGAGGCACAAATGATCTTCTACCCATGTTATTATTCCTTTTTTGTCTAGATCTACAATCAACAACCTTATGCCTAAATTTATTGCATGTGTAGCAATAACCATAGAAGGATTGAGAAGTCATAGCATTATTCCTTATCACTTTACTTTTGCATTCATTAGCCTTATGTCCAATTTTATTGCAAGCATATCACTAACCATGAAATGATTGTGAATTCAGAGCATTGTACCTTGGAGGCCTAAATGGGTTCTGACTCATCTTGCTTCTACATTCAACAACCTTATGACCAAACTTATTACAAGCATAGTAGTTACCATTGAACTCGATAGGAGTAGTTTGTTTAGGGGCAAGCTTTAAGAAATTCTTCTTCTTGTTTCAAACAAGAATGAAACCACCTTCTATCTTGTTGTCTTGAGTTGTCTTTGTATCTTTGGAGGATGTCTCCTTAGGTTCTTCAATGCAAGCTTTCTCCTCCCTTGTTTCATCCTTTCCTTCTATTTTGAAGTTATCATATAGGTTTGAAGATGCACCGGATATAAGACTTTTTTCCTTTTGAAAGCCAAGACCAAATTTCTCTTTTGATGGTTTTTAAGAGTTAATCAATTCATCAAAAATTTCAAAACTTCCTATCAGTTTTAGACCCTTGTCAATTTTCTCCTTTGCTTTTTCAAGTTATTTTCTTAAACAGACAATCTCTTCATCAAGTTTTATACACTTGACAATTTTATCATTGAGCTTGGTATTCAAGCAATCCTCAATCCTCTTTCCTTTTTTAACTTTGAACTTTAAATTTGAGATCACATCTTTAGCTTCTTTGACTTTAGTCTCACATCCATTTCCTCCTATTTGAGCTTTCAGTTTGCCAATTTCTTCTTTTAATTCTTTTGCTTTTACCTTCAATTTGTCAATTGTCTCTTTTGATTTTTCCAGCATACGCTTATATTTGATATTTTTCACTCTTGCTTCATCCAGATCTTCAAGAGCA